>JAPYYW010000149.1:0-95128 GCA_030522545.1 Cremastinae sp. A BG-2022a | reverse complement strand
GAGGGCAGAGCCCGCGTAATCGTAATCCTCTACGGCGAGATCGGACCGACGAACGACCTCGATCCCGAGCTTCAAGCTTATCTCAGCATGAACACGTATGTCAAATGGGGTGACCCGTGGTTCTGGCAGAAGCTCAAATACGCGATGCCTCATCCTCCGGAATTCACGAGGAAAAAGTGGCGCAGGAACGTCTACGAGAGGACCCAGCCTCGAATCGAGCTCGCGAATGACAAGAGCGAGCTCATCGAGGCGAATCCAACCACGTCGCCGTTCTCGTCCACCCCGCCCGCCGACTCTGTCAACATTTCCATCGTCGACGGCGCGACGGCCAACGAATCCCAGGTACAAACCGTCCTCGACACGAACGGAATCAACGAGGCGACCTCGCCCGCGACAATCGCGAATGGCGATGAAAATGACATTGGAAAAATCAGTATAAGTCGGTCCACAATGGTATGACGAGCGAACGAAGACACGCACAGGACCTTGTGTAAATAGTATGACACTTAGTTTTACATTGAGTTTACTTTTGTGATCTTTCAATCCACTGAAAGGTTAGAGCAAAATAATTTATTTAAGCGACTTATTTTTTTCTCTTGTTGTTATATTTCTAATATTAATAAGTTCTCAAAGGGACGAAATTTCCACATTTTTATTGATAGGCATTCCCCAGGGTTTCGTAAATTTTTCGAGCCCTCAGTGGGATGTATGAGAACGTTGTAAATTCAATGAACTCGGCAAGAAATTTTACAGAATTTTTTAAACAAATTTTGATGTCGAATTCCACAAAATAAATAAATTGATGTACATTACAGATATTAATTTTTTTTAAATCAAAAACTTGTCATTATTTTTCTATCTACTTCAAGTTCATATCAAAAAAGTATTTACTCAATTGCTCGGTAAGAAATTGAGAAAAATTTATCATAAGTTAAAACTTGTTATTTTTTGCAAGCCAAACGACGCGCCTGAACCAAACGGAACAGAAATGAATAAACAGTGGTGATTACGATATCCGGTAATATTTTGAGCAAAACCCGAAAATGTGAAAAATCCGTAGATTCCTATGATATACCCGTAATAGTTTAGAAAAATATTGAAGGATAGAACGAAGAGAGTAAAATTTTCCCACCACGATTTAAAATTCTTCTTCGAGTTTCAAAATTTTTTGATAATTCAGTCAGCATCGTATCGGTCAACGAGATGGTTCACCCGAAGGACAAGAGTCGAAGTCTCGTGTAAAAATTTGTGAAAAGTATAAGCAAACGTGATACATCGTCAAAAGAATTATAGTAAAGAAAATCGATAAAATGGGTTAGAAAATATTTTTCATATATCTGGAAATTTTTCCGGGTGTCTCACAGCCAAGCTCTGAGCGAGGGCAGAGCCCGTGTAATCGTAATCCTCTACGACGAGATCGGATCAACGGACGACCTCGAACCCGAGCTTCGAGCTTATTTCAACATGAACACATGTGTCAAATGGGGCGATCCGTGGTTCTGGGAAAAACTACCCCACCCAGATAATACTAGGTATAATTTCCGCAATATAATATAATCGAGACATCACAACATTTTGATAGCACCATGATTAACAAAAAAAATAGGGTAATTAAACGTGCCTTATTTGTACCTAAGTTGCCTAGTCTCGATGAGTCTGTATCTGATACTTATGAACATTATCATTAACGAAGATAAAGAGCCAAGAGTATCTTAATCTTTTTAAGTCTTTAATTTTTAACTTTTTAAAATTTTTTAACTCATAAACACGTCCAAGACTCACTCAATAATGCCCCTAGAAGCATGTATTTTTCATTTTCCTGTGACGATAACTAATTTTTAAATCGGATTTTTCAGTAAGATTTTTACCGACGAAACATTATTTTTCAATGAAAAAAATTAGGTAAAATGTTATTATTAAAATTGTATATGCAGCATCGAATATGCTAAAAAGTTAGAAACACTCACCCAAATGAGCACAGGTTCTCCAATTCCTGACGACTCCTTACAAATTAAATTTATCTCGAACGAATAAAAACCTATAGAAATGTAAATGAATTATAATCGGAACAGTGGAGATTAGAAAATGCGTGATATAAAAAGCGTCAGAATTTACCAGTTTTACATTTAGTCCCTTTCGAGAAAATAAGTTTAATAACATTCTGATTGTAGTCGAAAATGACTAGTGAGGAGTTGCTGTAGCCCACGTCACCCTTGCAAACGCTTGAACCATTGCAGTAAGCATCACCACCGCAAATACTTATTTTGTACTCGTCACCGTTTCGATTCGTCACCTGTGAAGTATAATTAATGAAAACATTATTTTTTAAATAATGCAATACTTGAAGTAAGGTAAACGTCCCAATAATTGGACAGTTAAAAGTTTTCACACTTTATCTTTGTTTAAAAAATAATTCTGATATTAAAAATAACATAG
The DNA here is from genome assembly GCA_030522545.1 of Cremastinae sp. A BG-2022a. Lineage (NCBI taxonomy): Eukaryota > Metazoa > Arthropoda > Insecta > Hymenoptera > Ichneumonidae > Cremastinae sp. A BG-2022a. The sequence continues at coordinate 92,692 of JAPYYW010000149.1, read as the reverse complement.
AAAAAATTGTCCAACTATTGGGACATGTCCATCTATTTGGACGTTTACCTTATCATGGAATATTTAAAATTCTTTTTTTTTTCCTTACGCTATGTACGGCCTTTTGTTTTAATGGAGAAAGATCAATTTTGTGGGATAGCCGAGGATTTACGATCGTGCAATCTTTCTCCCATCGTCCTTCTGCCGTTTCACACACGATGCTGGTGGCCCACTCAAAAACATGAGTGCAGTTCTTGTAATATTTGTATCGTGGAGTACCCTTGATAGAATAAAATTTCAAACACGAAATATTAACTTTTACATGGTTGCGAGAAATTGATATTTGTCCGCGTACTTGAAAATACTCACAGTAGCTGCTAAGTAATCACAAGTAAACGTCAAGTTCGAAGATAGCTCCAATCGTTTGTCTTCCGGGCACGAAGATCCTTTGGAGTATCTTAATATCACATTTTTCTTATCGTCAAAGAATGGCTTCATTTCAGCATAACCGAGGCTCTAAAAAATATTACCTTAATGATTATTTTATCTGACAGTCGAAAACTTTCTAGTTACATAATGTTTCTGTACAAAACTTACGATTTCATCGCTGAACTGGCCATTCGCCTGAGGAACGACTCGGCAAGCCGCACTGCCATGTACGCAAGTGAGGTAAGATTTGGGAACGAGCGGTCGACAAACATTTATGTGAAACTCCGTGTCATTGGCTTTGACGACGTAATTTTCAGTCGTTTGTATTAACGACTGTAAGCTGATTTCACCGTCTTTCGTTTCACACTTTATCTACAAAAAAAATTAATAATCTCGTGAAAAATAGATGTTGACATTATTGGATTTAGATATCCTTTGTATTATTAATGAATGAATTGGCTTATTTGATATTTTCGCGAGTCTCAACGCACCCTACGGTCACAAGCGAATGGCGTGTTCCAATGAATAATCAAAGAACAGTTTTCGTGTTCCATAATGACAGGCGCATTGTTGGAGCGTTCCGAGCCACAAAAGAAAGCGATGAGCGTGTAGAATCTTTGATTATTCCCACATTCTCCACCGTTAGTATAATTGAGGTACGGCCCACCCTGGCTCCACGTTAAATTTGCATTAGCCAAACCGGTAGAAACCTTATTTCGCATGTCGCATGCTCCTATCGGGATTTGGAAAAATGGCATGCCAGGAATTTGTTCGACTGGTTCAATTTCGAAACTCGTAGACAATTATTATACCTGATCCAGCCGTGCAAGGGCCATCCAACAGGGATCCGCACACGCGAAATACGTATTCCGTTCCATTCGGCGTTTTGCTATGATAATCCTTGTTCATGAGATTATTCAGATTGTACCTGATAAACAAATTCAAATATAGGGCCGATATTAAAAGCAGCAGTAAGTTGAGCAAACCGATGATCGAATATTCGCACTGAGAATCTTTTTTTTCTTTTTAATTAAAAATTTCATTCTTCTAAGGATGTTTTTTTCACGAATTTCGATCATCGAAAATACTCTCATGCTAAAAGAAACGGGTTCCCAACTCCGTGTTTGTAATCGGGTTTGTGACTTTGCACGTTCCAGCCGTAACTATGCTTCGATTTTTCAAGGATTCCAGACTGCAAGCGGCGACTGTTCTCCATTGGATCTTGTGATGGCACGGTTCGATTTCTCCCTGGTACGTCGGGATAGTATCCTAAATACGTTAATTGTATCAATACCAACGTGTTACAGGTTTCTGGAAAAGGTTTCGAACGAAAATATATTCAAGTTTCTCACCGTTGCGTTGTAGGCGCAGGAAAACGATATGGTCGTTTGTATATGGCCTACAGTTGTTGCCACTGTACTCCTGCATATCGGTCCGGATTCGTACATCAAATCGATTTCTTTCGTACTATTGTTAAATTTCGGCGGCTGGCTAACGCGTCCCAGTGCTTCGTAACTAAATTCCCCAAAGGTAAAAAATAAAATAAAGAGTGACGCAATAATTCTTATTGGAATAGGCTCATCGGCGCACCTGTATTCTCCATTGTTATTAATTTTTCTCAGACAAATTCCTACGTATTGATTACACCTGACATCGTGGTCGTAGACAACGGAGTGACAAACGTTGAGAATAACTTTGGATCTTGTATCGTTGTTAGTAGGTATGATATAATTTTCGGATCGCAACATTAATGGGCTCAAATCGTAATGCTCGCCCGCACTTCCAATCGCGGTACAGTCTATTTTTTTCGGAGAACCACAAGCCTCTTTCGTCTCCCACAATAACGAGTAGCTGCAGTTGTCGGGACTCTAAAAAAGAAATTAATTCATGTGTTTCTTTCTTCTGCAGTTTCAGCTGTCAGTTCTTATCTTTCTTAAGATAATGAAATGTTTTCTCTATGAAATGACTTCGTGAAATTTGATAATGGATTGGAATGAAAATAGAATATGACACGCGAGATACGTCACGTTTTGTGCTGTTGTAAGTACCAAATATGATCACCTTGGATCATTTTCAAACGTACAGCATAATGGATTTTAAACGACATATGAAATTTTTTTGTGTCTAACAAACTTTTGTTCCAATTTTTAATGAATTTTGGAAAAATATTTTTTTAAAAGTAAAATCAGTTAACTATCTCTTAAAATAGTCTTTGGAAACAGAAGTTTTTTGTAAGTAATGAGATTATAAACCAATGTTTAAATTAATGATTTTTACAAGGAAATGTACTTACTTGTGACAAAATTTGTGGAACCGTATCGTTAACATTTTCATATTTACATTTCATACGGATATTGACTTTGCAGGTGTCTCCAAATGAAAAGCTCAGCGTCTCGGAATGAGTAATCGGCGGTTGCATACCTAGCATAACGTTGAGAAATTAGAAACAAAATTAAAAACTACAACGAAAATAATAAAACATTTGTGTGAACGAAAGTCAACATTGATTTACCCATTCCCGTTTCTGTTCCATTTTTCACAATGCAAATTCGGTAGCCGTTTGTACCATTGCATGTCCGATTCAATGGTTGGCATAGTTGTAACCATATCGTGGCGCCAGACTTTTCATCTTTAATAACATAATCCTTCACCGAAACGGACAGCCTCGTAAAGTTGAAATGATTCCCTGAAGGCTCTCGCACTATGCAATAATTTATGATATCTTTTTTCTCCTGAAACAAGAAAACAAATATCGTATAATCGTTTTAGACAAATTTTATACTATAAAGAACAAATGGGTACTTCAAATGATAATTATTATATTTGAAAAAATTACATTTTAATATAATGACATTTATATTTGAACATTTACTCCATTGAGTTATTTGTTATACTTTTCGTGGTAAATGTTATATGTTTAAACATATAAATTGCTTGGTTCATTGAAAAAAAAAAAATCGTCAATAACTCTCGACCTCCAGTGTTTATTACGTGCGAGATAATGAAAACAAAGTACATATGTATAGGTATAACAATTTACGCATCTTACCCGATTTTGCAACGATTGTGCATAAGTCAATGTTAATAATAACAATCCCAATGCTCGTAGCATGATGAAAAAAAATGTCGTTCGATTATCTTTAATAATAAATCACTCGCTGCGTATCATAATATCAATAATGCGTGTTTTCGTCAAATCATATGCCCGTCGAGCCGGTTGCGACTGTCAACTTTTCCGTCAGCATGGAAAATGAGAACAATGGAACACGCGCTTGCGCAACAGTGCAACGCATGAAAAAATTAAAAAAATTTGTTATAATAATATATTAAAAATAGTATAAACTGCCTTTTTTCAATTTAATAATCGTTATTTACTTTTAACTTTTATTCTAAATAAATATGTAGATTAAAATGATGATGAGACGGTCAATCTATATTTTGTTGACATTTATTTTTAAGCTTTAGAACAAGGATTAAACATTTTTACATATTTTTCACATAAAATTATGATAGTTTTCAAGAAGAAAGCAACCGATTTTGCTAAAAAAATTATTAACTCTCGCATATATATCTTTTCCGCCAAAACCATGGGTGTTTATCACCGTTTTCCGGTTCGAGTTTCTCTTGCAAACCACAAGCGGCACTAGTTATATCCGGTTGCCATGTTCGATCAGTATTTTTTAGACTCTCGATGCGATAAACTTTTGCGTCTCGTGTGCGCATTTTTATCAGGAATTTACATGTTCAAAAGTATCTTCAGTGTCTGAAATACTGTTCATCGTACGTTCAGCACAATCTTTCTTGCTTCGTGCAAATTATTTGAGAGTATGTACATTATTCATCTTTAAATTCAATCGTAGAAAGAGCGCGTCGGACTTATCACAAACGATGCAATCGTCAATTTGTTGCACGTTTCCCCAATACAAAACAAATCTTATCGAATTTCTTATCAATCACGTGAATTTCTGCAATCTGTGTTTTTTGAATTCATATTATCTTTTTATCATATGTCACACCATAATGTTTGTTACCGTTGCCATCGCAATGATTCGTTTTATAACCTCATTGTCCAAGCCGCAAAAAGTTTCACAACTACGAAATCGGTGTTGCAACTTTCGTCGTCGATACGATAATTATAGCCAATTACTTGCTTCGCAAAATGTAAATAATATTTGTAAGGGACTCGGACATAAATACTTATGGAATATTTTTCCTCTCAAATCAGCATAATCAAAGATGTCGAACGACGGTGGTGAACACGAAGACGAGGGTTTTGTCGTGAAAGTGAGGGGACTTCCATGGTCGGCTACTGTGGATGAAATCCTGAAGTTCTTCAGCGACTGCAGCATTTGCCACGGAAGAGCAGGAATACACATGACCATGTCGCGGGAGGGTCGGCCGAGTGGCGAAGCGTACATTGAGATGGAATCGGAAGCCGATGTTGAAAAAGCTTGCAAAAAGGACAGGGATCACATGGGCCACAGATATATAGAAGGTTATAGTTTTTATTGATTTTAGTTTACAAAAGATAGCGAACGAATATATTTTTTTTTCAATCGTGCATAACGAATCAAGCAAAAATTAAAAATAAGACATTTTTTCAACAGTTTTTAAAGCTAAAAGGGGTGAAATGCAATGGGTCGTGAAGAGAAGCGGACTGAACCTCGAAAATGCAATGGACGATGGCTGCGTCAGATTGCGTGGTTTGCCTTTCGGTTGCTCAAAGGAAGAAATAGCGCAGTTCTTCTCAGGTATATTCTTTTTTATTTCAATTATGCACCCTCAACTATTTGCTTTGAAAAAAGAATACATTGCTGAAATTTTATATTTTGTTGAAAATATTTAATAAGCGAATGTTGAAAATATAATTTTTAATTAGTGAAAAAAAAAAATGTTAAAGCTAAAATATTATGGTGCTGAGGCAAAAAGTTTTTGATTTCTTCTATGCTCAATTTATTGTAATAATTGAACATTTTCATTGCATAACAATTGTTTGGGTGCATTGGAGACCTCACGGTCGTAATGCTGAAACACCGATTCAAGGAAAGATCAGCCACGTGCCTATGAGATTTTTTAACACAAAGGGTTCTTATATTATCTGAGCAAATGATAAGCAAAGATTTACGAAAAATAAGTATTGATGGGTTATTACGCTACAATATCGTTGTTTGATTATGTGTGGGTCAGGGTTGGAGATATTGCCGAACGGGATTTCGCTACCAACAGACTACACGGGCCGCAGTACTGGGGAGGCTTACGTTCAATTTGTTAACAAAGATGTCGCGGAGCGTGCTCTGCAGAAACACAAGGAAAAGATAGGACACAGGTGGGGCAATGAACGATAGATGGGTTTGGGTATATTTTTGATTTTCTTCTTTATTTATTTTTTTTTTTTCAATGCCGTTTAACGATCGTAGTATCTATAGGCTTTACGGTTTTTTTGAATTAACTTTTACCAAAAAATCGTAGGATGGGTGAGTTTTTCTGACACGAGATGAATTTTTCGTAGTATCGTGTTTTATTCGAGACAAAGTCATTTCATTATCGAGAGCTTATTTCATTGCTACGCGAAATAATCTCAGTTACACAGAGAAACCATCTATTTAATTGACTAAAGAATGAACAAGAGACAACGTCGATAATGGACAGGTGAATAGACATGCGTAAGCGATATAAATATGTACTGTTGGCCCGACGGAAACCTGTGGGTGGGTGCCGGGCGGGAGGTACCCTATTTCATCGTCACCAAACCCCGTGGGAAGTGGGTTGGGCTACCCCCAAGGCGTTTCTCGTCATGGATGGGTGGGCACTTCTGAGGTAGTAAACTGAAACACATCAACTAATTTCGAAACAAAATTCTCTGATCAAGATCACTTTACCCCTTTCGACAGAGAATATTCATTAAAATTAGAAAACTTTTAAAAATAACTATCATTTTCATTTTGGACAGAAATTAATAGAAACTTTGAAGCAAAAAATCTTTTTACGACCAAATATTTGTTCTTGCGTTGACACTTTTTTAAACGATAAAAGATATGTATCACAGATACACATATATCAATTCAACTAATCTTTGTCATCGTAAAATATTTGCGAAAAATCAATGCGGTTGATTCTATCAAATTTATATTTTTGATGAATTTCCTCTGTTGAAATCGGACTTGGGATCAGTTGCATCGATTCACCGTCAAGTACCGTACACATGTAGGGATTATGTAGGTAAATCGGTGAGATGTGAGACAACGTGGGAAATGGCCGCTTTCTGAGAAAGACGTCTACGACGAAAGAAGTGAAAGATTTATAATAAATCATCGATGAGAGCACCGAGCACGCGAAATTTGCAAAATCACGAAAGAATTTTTATGCGTGTACAGAGAACACGAATTACCGATACCAACGTTGTTTACCGATACAGTTGGCAATCCTAAATTAAATTTAACTATTCAATGCTGAAGCAAGCTTACGAATTTGATCGAGGTATTGAAAGTCGCCAATTGTGTCGATGAAGTAGCCCGGATAATTCGTGTTTTTAATTATCCCGTTATCACGATTTTAATGAATTTTTACAAATTTCGACAGGTACATTGAAATATTCCGAAGCAGCCTCTCGGAGATACGGGCGAGTATCGGGCCAAAAATGCGGACGGGACCTATGGGAGGCGGTGGGTTCAGCCAGAGACCAGCGCCTTACGCTCGGGGCGATAGATTCGGCGGGATGAATCGTTTCGCGAACAATGGACGAGGTGCACGTAACAGAGGTACGTTTTTTATTCATCGACACAACGTTGTCTCCAAAGAGAAGTTTCTAACTGACACGAAATGTCTGAAAAAACCGAAACAGGGAACGCTTTTTTCTCAGACTTCGACGGCAGCCCTTGGGCGGGCTCCAATAATTTTCCACAGCGCGGAGGTAATATGCCGATGCGCGGAAACATGGAAATGAAGAACGTTAACTTCCGCGGTGGCGGCGACAATTGGAGCAACAATTCGAGTGGAATGCATTGCATACACATGAGAGGCTTACCGTTCAGAGCAACGGAACAGGATATCGCTGATGTAAGACGATGATTATTTAAGAATGTTGAGTCCGTAGAGCAAAAAAACAAAAGTTCGACAACGTGTTTTTCTCCCATACGAAGTCGTGCGAGAGTACGACTTTAATATAGTGTAAAATTTTCAAAATATTTCCATCATTTTCGTTTTTGAACACAACATCCTTAACCGTATTCCTTGCAAGTAGAGACGGATTTTTCAGAGGCTAAACGAGGGCCCTTAATTAACTTTCTTAAAAAATTGTTAATACGATTGTTAAATTACATAAAAATGATTGTAAGTTGATAATTATAGATATTACACCCAATTATCAAAAATTATACATGATTTTATATTTTCAAATAATTATAAATTACATATTTGAGGTTTTACACGGGCTCCAAGTTTCAAATCGAAATAATTCTTTCAAATGTTCGATGACATTACATTTTTATAATAAGTTCCTCACGTAAAAATCTATTCATACCATGGTTTTTATTCATTATCTGAAGAAAATAAAAATGTAAATTTTTCAATTGAAGTGAAGAAGAGACGTTTCTGACATTAACACTTATGCTAAAAACCGTAATTTCAAAACAAAAATTCTCTGTTATAACTTCGGTAACCCATCTTTTTTCTTTTACAAAACGTTTAAAAAAGGTATATTTAATCACTTAAACAAGAATTAGCCCATTTTAAAGATATTTATTTAGTGCAAGGAATATCTTAAGAATCACTGTTTAATTTTCGTCCAATGAGAACGTGAAATTAATTTTTGCCAATAGTTCTTCAGACCTGTCGTTCCTGTTAACATACGGATAATCATGGAAAACAGTGGACGCGCTTCTGGCGAGGCTGACGTCGAATTTGCGACTCATGAGGAAGCTGCCAAAGCGATGTCCAAGGTTTGTAGCTCGTTAAAGTAAACTTAGCAAATATCGCTTTTAAAAAAATTGTTAATTGCACACCTGGTTATTCTTCTAGGACAAGAGCCATATGTCGCACAGATACATCGAACTCTTTTTAAATTCTTCGAGCGGATCGAGCGGAGGCATGTCACTCGGTGGAATTGGCAATTTCTGCGGAGGTTAGTATTTCCCGAGTCATAAAAAATTGTTCGTTTCCAGTGAAAATCGTGAAGAAAAAAGTTATTATGTTTGCTTTTACAGGCTTGGGAAATAACTTCAGACCCGGTTTCTCACCCAACAATCGAGGTTACAACAGTCAGTTGGGTGGTAATAATTATAACAGTTTCTGAAACGAGAAATGGTATCCCGACGAGCCTCAATATAGCTCGTACCCGCAAAATCCAAGGAATAAAATTTTTTATCCCTAATCCACGTTCGCAGACGAATTCGCACTTTTACGGTGGTAAGATTGACTCACCGTAGCCATTCATTTTGTCATTTCATCGATTAAGATGACTTATCATTAGTATTAAGATTTAAAATAATGAAAATTCGATAGTCAATACTATAATTTTCAAACCGAAGCTGAGAAAATCCCGCGAATATATTTTGGACGAGAATTCGCTTGATGAATAATTTAACAAGGTTTATTGTATTCTTAGAAAGTTGAAAAGTCAATCTTCTCGTAAATCCGCGTAAAAGCAGCACAATGAACTAGCGAGTGTTGTCTCCTGGAGCTTTGTTCAAACCTCGAGAATTTATATTTTTTACGGAAGGAATCGATAAAATGTGAGAGTAAAAAGTAATTGATTATTACGAATATGTTCAGTCGACTGATTGTGCAATTTGGCAGTCGGCTGAGTTTGCAAATATAAGAAAAACAAAGAGTGCGTTTAGCTGGACTGTACTTGAATAAATTGGTGATAAATAAATCAAAGGACTTATTCACGAAGTGTATCATATCGTTTGCTTTTTATTGAACGTACTTTCATCGTGAATAATAAGAAGTTTTTCGTTCCTCGTCAGTTACGAGATACTTGCTGAAAAACGATACGTAAATTAAATTTTTCTTTCTTAATCCCGCGATGAAATAGGAAAAATTTCAACGAGATAAAAAGACGAAAGTCCAAACAATGAAGCGAAAAACGCGCTTGAAGATTCGATTTGAGCGATTACGTAATTTCAACAGGTGATAACACGTGATGTTCCATCTATCAGCAATACAAACATTTTATTAGCGTCTAGTACGTGAATCCCGACAGCAAATATTGGGCAACTTTACTAGCCGCCTGTACATTAATTAGATCTAATACATTTTTAAAAAAATTTTTTAGTGGAATCAAAGTGCATTTTATAATAAAATCACCAAAGTATTTGAACACTATCATTTAGTAATAAATAAATAAAATATTAGGAAAAGGTTCCGAAAAGTAGTTATGCCCGATTTTGATGAAATTTGGTACACATGTTCTTTTTAACACATAAAGACATTTCCTAAAAGGATTTTTGGCGTGATCGATTATTTTGCGAAATATCGAATTTTGAAATTTATGGTTTTAGCCCGTGCGAGTATATCTTTGTTGCGCACTACGTTCCTCGCAACGATACGCACTACGGTAGAGCCCACATCGTAGTACAACGTACCCTCTACATATCCCTACTCGATTTCCCACCGCACAGAACACAGGACAGAATAGGTAATTAAATAAAGCAAAAAATAAAAAAAGCAAAACAAAAAATACAAACAAACACGAAAAAATAATCCAAAATACGAAAAAATAAAATCGCATGTAAAGACCCTACGATTTATGTTTCAAACCCTCCTGCGTCAAACTACGCAGTACCGAAATTCGTCTGTTAAAAATATTGGGATTCCCTATGGTTAATGTTTCAAATCCCCTTCGTTGAACTAAGAAGTACCGAAATTTATCAAAAAAACCTAATAACACAAAGAATAACAAAGTGGAGTGAAAATACTCTCTGTCTCTCTACCGTAGTACGCGATATAGATATACTCGCATAGGTTAAAATTATAAATTTCAAAATTCGATATTCCGCAAAATAAACGATTACGCCAAAAATCCTTTTAGAAAATGTCTTTATATATTAAAAAGAACATGTGTACTAAATTTCATCAAAATCGGACATAATCACTTTTCGGAACCTCAGCCAAATATTAAATCAAGAAACATTTTATGTTAAAAAATACAGAAGCCGTGCTTATATTTTTTTACACTTCTTTATTGATAAAAAATAAGTAAAGAAAGTCTCTGTAGTGTCATTTAATATTATTGAGGTAACTAGGCGACGCGACACGCGCTTCGCGCGTGCTAACTTTGGTTAAAGATATTGACTATGAATTTAGTTGCAATCACCATCAAAACAAAACGAAATTTTTGAGAGCCAATCAGAATCTCGGAAGGTCTATTTCATTCTAAGCGTGACAGTTCTAATTTATAAATAAGGAACTGTCAATTTACATCTATGAATTTAGTTGCAATCACCATCAAAACAAAACGAAATTTTTGAGAGCCAATCAGAATCTCGGAAAGTCTATTTCATTCTAAGCGTGACAGTTCTACTTTATAAATAAGGATAAAATATTTTTTTAGAATCACAGCTCGTTTGGTCTATTCTGGGCAGTGAGCATGGTCATTAAGCTAACGACGCTCTAAGCTCTATCGAATGAATACATATCTCGTTCGAGTTCCAGTAAGGTGTAACAGGCATTACGCGCTAAGCGTTTTTGACGTTTATATGCCACGCGGTCGGACGCTGAAGAGAAAAAAATATCTTCTGTCAACCTTGTAGACATAACCTCAAGTTTTTTTCTTACCTTCGAATAGATAATACCGGTATCTTTCGGATCTTCGTTATTGATAAGAGTTATTAACGCAAAACAGTTTTATAATTGGGAACAATGGAATAGGAACGATAAGAGCCTCGTTTTCAGGCAAACGTTTCTCAAAACATTTTAAACATTTCTAAAAGTTGCGGAGTGACAAGTTTTACAAGAATACGCGCACCGTGCGGTTTTTATTTCGTTATTCCTCCGGCAATTTTTTTTTTCGCTTATTTTCATCAAATATTTATGTACTCGCAAGATTGAAAAAGTTTGACTTGCTCTTCGTGGTGGTTCCTTTCTTTTGTGGCAAATTCGTCTAAGTCAAAATGAGGAACTAACTAATCTTTCAATGAATCGTAACGAGCGTCAATTGATTGAGATACAAGTGTAAAACGACCAAATGCAACCGGTTGTCACGATCTTCCGAATGGAGTGGTAGGCTATATATTAATTTTTAAAGTGAGAAATGAATGTGGACCAAATATCATAGGTAATTTTATCAACTTATTTCTTTACCGATTTTTTAACATTTTTTTTAATCCAACGAAAAATAATTTCTTTCGTTTGTATTTTACTTTTTATTTTATTTTTTTTATTTTTTTTTTTGAAAACTCAGTAAATAAAATGAATGAAAAATCCAAGAATGTTCCCCTTATTAACGGAGTACAGTACAATGCTCCCAAGCCGTATCGCCGAAATGGAAGTTTGGCTCGTTACAACGGTGCTATCAAAAATCTCATACCTGTACGACTTAATGAAAAGTGAGTACAGTACAACCTTCTATAATTTTTTTTATAGATAACTTGAAATAGTTAACAAAAAAAGTAGTTTTTTCAACATCGTATTTAAAGCTTTAAAAACTTACTTTTTTAAAAATATCTTTATTACTTCAATTACAGATCAACCGACACAATGCCAATTGATCAAGCGGGTTTGTATTCCTCAATATTTGGAACATGGTTAACAAAGTACTTGTGGAAAGCGTTTCGACAGGGAAGCATAGATATTTCTGATTTGCCCAAAATATCGCCATATGATACTTGCGAGTACAACACTCAAAGGTCAGGTGCAGTCATGTAACAAAAGAGAATTGAATAACGATTAAGGTAAACGTTCCAATAGTTGGACAGCTAAGGGTTTTCTCACTTTATCTTTTTTTTTTAAATATTCAAAAAAAAATCTATTTCAAATTCATATCTAAACTATTATCTGATATTTTAGCGATTCAAAACTCATTTTATGAATTAATTTTAAACAATATTTCTAGTAAATGAATACTTGAACGTTTAAATATGTAGAATGTCCCAATAGTTGGACAAAAAATCGACCCTGTCTCTAAGGTTGATCGAGTTTGTCCCAATAAATGAACGTTATGAAAAATGCCCCTCTTCGTACAGGAAAAATAACCCATACGATTTTATTGATAAAAAATAATTGAAATATTAAAAATAATATAACGAAAATTGTCCAAATATTGGGACGTTTACCTTATGCGACGATTAGCATTTTCGTATTTATCTTCAAATAATTTCATTAAAAAAATATATTTGATTTTTTTAATTTCATTTTTATTGTCTTTTAGACTCGAGATTATGTGGAATGAAGAAGTTGCAAGAGAAGGGGTCAATGCTGCATCGTTTGGAAAAACGGCGTGGCGATTCAATAGAACGCGATATTTCGCTTCTTGTTGCATACTTAGCGGTGCTTTGATTCTGGGTTTTCTGAGTCCAGTAATACTTTTTTTTTCCAAGAATACAGCATTGTCTTTAATTTTTTTTCAAATTTTTATGCTGGAATTTTTCAACATTCCTACAGGTATTGTTAATGAGAAAAGTATTGGAATTCGTTCAATCGAACGAAGGAACGATCGGTGAAGGAATAAAATGGGCACTATTGTTATCGTTGTGCGATTTTACTCGCATAATACTTCTTACATGGAGCTGGAATACGAATTACCGAACCGCTCTGAGATTTAAGAATGCATATTTGGGCATGCTCTACAAAAAAATACTGAGGATGAATTCTTTTGGAAATAAAAGTTCAGGAAAAGTACGTTATTTGTACATACATTTTTTAAGGTAGTTCTATAGTTTTATCAATTGTTTAGGATTTTTTTAAAAATTGGTACAGTCCTTCTTTGATATGTTACGCAAATTCGTAACAAATTTTAAGAGGTTTCACCTCGTAGAAATTGAGATATTTATTGTTAAAAATCTCAATTTTCAGTGCTCTTCCATAAGAGCACTTTTATTTCATAAGAGCAATATCTTGAAATCTAGATGGTGAACCTTCTTAAAATTTAGCACAGCTCTTTTTCAATGTAGCTTCCTCAAGTTTTTTTAAAAAATCCTAATAGATTACGAATTTTTAAATTTTCATACATACGTAGCAAGTACAAATCACCTTGAATTTAGAGTATGTTGTTATTGAAACAATTTGCAACAACTTTTCTTAATTGACTTAAACTCAAAAACCACATGATATGGAGATAAATTGAAATAAAAACTTTTAATTTGACTATACTTATAGAACTACCTCAATTTTTGTATTTAGTATTTTTCGAGCTAATATCATTTACTTTTCAGTTGATCAATATGATTTCCAACGACGGACAACGATTGTATGATCTTTGGGTATACAGTCCAACTATAATTGGCGGACCTATAGTCACTATTCTCGGAATCGTATACATCTTCTGGGTTTTAAGTCCGATCGCATTAGTCGGAATGTTGGTCTTTTTCCTTTTCTATCCCATGCAGGTGAGGTACCAACGAATTATGAAACCATATATCGTCATCGAAATGAGTACGAGCTTAATTATTTTCGTATCCAAAAAATTTCAGTATCTGATATCACAATTGGTCGGCCGTTTCAAATTAAAGAGTGTCAAGGTCTCCGATCAAAGAATATCAGCGGTTAACGAGATATTGGACTGCATTAAATTAATAAAAATGTACGCTTGGGAAGAACCGTTTCGTCAGAATCTCATGGGTAATGGCACATGCTTCTCATTCATCCCTTTTTTTCTCATAAAAACTGATAATAACGTCAGTGTATAAATTTTTCAGAAATTCGAAGAAAGGAACAAGAATGGCTGCACAAACTTTCGTACGTCAGAAGTTTTGGAACGTCTCTGGCACCGACAATTCCCGTTATCGCTGCAATCGTCACCATTCTCAGTCACGTGGCTGGAGGTAACAATTTGACTGCCGCTCAGGTAATCTTTCCACAAAATTTCATTCTACAGGCACTTGACTCTTATCAATAACTTTTATGTAGCCAAATGTTGGAGTTGTTAAAAATGGAATAGAGTAGAATGATCCCAGGATAAAGTTATGTCGATGTATTTCAGGCTTTTCCAATCATGACATTTTTCATGAATCAGTTGAAGCAGGTTTTATCGGGTTTGCGAGAGGTCTCCCGATTTTACACCGAGAGCAAGATCGTATTTTACAGATTCAAGGTTCTTTTTTTCCAATCACTCAATCGTAAATCTATATTTTTTGTGTAATTGTATATAACGTGATGCTTAAGAATCGTAGCCATTTAATGTAGAAACGGTACTATAGAAGGCAAACAATATTATCGTGAACATTTTTGGTGGAGATATCGGAAGCGGTGCTTGCATACTTTCTTCATCGTAGTTTGCATTACTCGACAAAAATAAAAATACCTTAATGACTGGTCGAAAAGGCAATAACATACGTAGACTCGTTGATAATATCACAATTTCTTTTTCTTTTTTTAAAATTAAAGTGTCTTCTAAATTCTGTTTTTTCCAGGTGTTTCCATTTGTATCGCTTCTCAATTCTCAAATTCGACATATGTTTTCTTTCATCGAAGTATCGATAAGTAGTATCGTTCAGGCGAGGATTTGTTGCGAGAGATTCAAGGTGGTTATCCCATTCGTATGACAACTAAATATTTAAGCTATTTAAATAAATTATCGGCCATTAAAATTTTTTTTAACATCAAATAAATTTTAACACTCTCGATGCTTTTTATACGATAATTGACATATTAATAAGGACAAATGCAACTTCATTTTCAGATAAATAATCAAGTTATTCGTTTTAAGTGAGGAAAAGCTTGGCATTAAATACAATACAGGCATTTGTCAGAGGCGAAGTCAAGTCCAGGTTTTCAATGTTGTCAAATTGTTTTGCTATGTTTTTATCACTCGTTATCTCTGTTTGCTATATTTTTGTTTTCCTACGTTTACACATTTCTGATAATAAAACTTTTCAAATTAACTAGATGATAACAAAAATAATTTCTGTTCCACTGAGTTTCATCCCCTCTTTTGTTTTATTCAAAATGATGTATACGTAATTGTGAATATCAGTAAATTTGCTTTTTTTTACTCGTATGCTTTGCAATGGACAGCTCACCTTTTATCGTAATTAACACCTTTTCTATTCGGTTATAGTGTTTCATTTTGTTTTAGACAGATAAGAGTAATTAGCGTTGAAACATTTGCATATGTAATAGATAATGTATTTTTTGCAACAGGGTATACTCGTCATGGAAAATTCTCATTACCATGTGCCAAAGCCGATAGTCAAGACCCAAGCTCTTTCAATCGTTAACGCGACGTTTACCTGTGAAGCTAATAACGAATTTGCGGATTTCACGAATAATGAGGGAACGAAGAAGTGAGTACTTCCGAACGGTAATTGCTAACTCCACTTGAAAATATTTCTAAGCTAATAAAATATTTTTCCACGACAGGAACATCAAAGATGCAAATTCTAATGAAAAAACGAACGATGCGACGGAGTCCCTGTTACCGTTGAAGAGGGTGGAAATACTGACTGAAATAACGTTCGAAGCAACGAAAGGCAAATTGATAGGTATCTGCGGACACGTGGGTAGTGGAAAGACGAGTTTGTTGCTCGCGGCACTGGGACAGCTGCGTCTCGCATCGGGCCAAATGGCAAGGGACGGGTCGTGCGCCTACGTCAGCCAGCAAGCTTGGATTTTACACGCAACCTTCAAGGACAACGTCCTTTTCGGCGAAACTTATGAGCAAGAACGTTATCACACTGCTATCGATGCGTGCTGCCTCCGCGACGATCTCAAGACTTTTCCTGCCGGTGACAATACGGAAATCGGCGAGAGAGGGATCAATTTATCGGGAGGACAGAAACAAAGGGTCGCGCTTGCCAGAGCGTTTTACGCGGACAGGTCTCATGAAAATAAAAAATGAAATGTGAAGTAATTCGAATATTTCAGAGTCAAAACAGATATTTCGTTTACAGAGATATTTATTTTCTTGATGACCCATTGAGCGCTGTAGATGCTCACATTGGAGCTTACATCTTCGAAAATTTGATCCAAGGAGCCCTCAAAGGGAAGACTATTCTCTTCGTTACTCATCAGATACAAGTTGGACATTTTTGCGTTTTTCCTTTATACTTTTAAAGTCAATTCGTTAATATATACATTCACTGGCGTTGCTTGCAGTATTTGAGTCATTGCGACGAGATTTACATGTTGAACAATGGAAGGATCGTCGAATACGGAGTTCACAGCGAATTGATGGACAGGCACACCAAGTACGCCCTGATGCTGAAGTCCCTGACGTGCAAGTCCGAAAACGAAGCCAAGAGCGAGTGCGTTATTCAATATTTCATCTCAAACGTCTTTGCGACTTTTTAACTTTGTTTATATTAATTTATCATTAGGGAAAACTCTGTCATTCTTGAGGACGGAGACAGTTTTTTGTATTCCGAGACGGAAGATACCGACGATGATTGCAAAAAAGCAGACGAAGAAACAGACGAATCTGCTCCGGGTGAATACAGTAATTTGTCCGCATGGATTGAAACATACACTTCATGCGTTCTTGAATGGCTACAATTTTATTTTATTTTTTGGTCGAATAGGTGCTTCTATTATGGTACCGGACAAGATCGGGATTGGAAACATTACCGCTCAAACTTATTACATGTACATAAAAGCCGGCGGCGGATTGTTTGCTGCTTTTCTCTTACTTTTAATGTTTTCCTTGAATGTCAGTAGTTCGACTTTTAGCTCTTGGTGGTTGGCTCAGTGGATAAAGGCTGGTTCTGGAGTAAGCACTATTATCGAGCACAGATATATTCCAGTAGAAACTAATTTTGCATGAAGACTGGTTTCTGATATGAACTATTGTTCACTCATGACTGAAACGTTTTCTTAGAGCGCGATGAATCAGAGTAACGAGACCTCATCTCCACACGATATTACGATCAACCCGAATATTGGCTTTTACGAAGTCATTTACGGTACCTGTATACTGGCTGTTTTGGTGACGAGTGCGATTCGTAGCGCTACATTGACAAAAACGGCGATACGAGCCTCGACGAGCTTGCATAATCGCATTTTTACTAAGATCCTTTACTCGCACATGCAATTCTTCGAAACGACTCCCCGCGGAAGAATTCAGAATATATTCAGTCGGGACACTGACGAGAGTAAGCACACGACGAGTTTAATATTTTTAATACAATTGTAAAAATATATTTAAAATTTCCAGTCGACATCAGCTTGCCGATATCACTAGAGGGACTTCTTCAAAACAGCATTTACTGCATTTTCTCGATGGGCTTTATATGCGCAGTTTTTCCATGGTATATCATAACCCTTATTGGCCTAGGATTTCTATTTTACTATATAGGAAAAGTATTTAGGTACGAATTACAGAAAGAAACTCTGCTAGCCCTACATTTTTACTTATATATATTATATAGATTATTATGTATATTTATTATTATTATTGTATATATTATGTAGAATATTTGTATATAATCTACATGTTTATTTTTATTTTAACAGAGTAGCTCTGAGGGACTTCAAGCGTTTCGAGAATGTTACCAGATCGCCCATTTACAGTTTTGCCACTGCGTCTATTCAGGGACTGAATACTATTCATGCATTTGAGAAGGAAAATAATTTTATCAAGCAGTGAGTTATCGTTTCGAAAAAATACTAATTCGAAAAGAAAAACGTAGTAAGACATCTTATGGAAATTTTTATAAAGGTTTCAGGGCTACCTTGATATAAATGGTGCTTATCAATACATCTGTAACATGGCATCACGATGGCTGGCTGTGAGATACGACTCGTTAGCTTGCGTTGCAACGGGCATTACGGCTCTCTTCGTCGTATGTCTGAAGGGTCAAGTCTCGCCGGCATTGGCAGGTCTCGCGATGTCGTACGCCGGCCAAATGTCCGGTGTCTTTCAATTTACGATGAGAATGTTTTCCGATACTGAATTACACTTTATAAGCGTCGAGCGAATAAATCATTATTTAAAGGTAAAAAAATCTTTCTCACGATACTAAATCGTTATAAAAATGCTAATTTACAAATTTTATCTGCAGTCATTGACCGACGAGAACGATGGAACGAAGCCATCGACCGTACCACTAGACAATTGGCCACAAAACGGTGAGATTGAATTTAAAAACGTGGAGCTAAGGTACAGACCGAATCTCCCAACGATTCTGAATAAAATCTCGTTACGCGTTGAGGCCAAGGAAAAAATAGGTATCCATGATCAACACGACCATCAATAAAATTTAATAGAGAGAAGAGAAGAAATATTTTTTTATTTTTTCAAGGAATCGTGGGAAGAACTGGATCAGGCAAGAGTTCCATCTTGGTAGCTCTTTTCAGGCTCGTCGAGGTGTGCGGCGGATCTATCACGATCGATGGTATTGACACGTTGCACATCGACATGAAACGTCTGAGAAGCAATTTGGCGATAATACCCCAAGACCCAGTCCTGTTCAATAGAACCGTCAGGTAAGAATATCTGACAGGAGCATGAGAATACAAGATTTGATCTCTTGCTGATTTTTGTGCTCAGATTCAATTTGAATCCACACGGTAAAAGCTTGGACGACGACTTGTGGCTCGTTCTTGAAAAGACGCGACTGAAGGACAAAGTTCGAACGATGCCGGGTCAACTGAGCGCACTCGTTGAAGAAGGTGGAAGTAATCTCAGCATGGGAGAAAGACAACTTTTGTGTCTTGCGAGAGCGCTGCTTCGAGGAAGCAAGGTCAATACTTGCATGCACAATCAATTTTAATCTATTTTTATTGTTTTTTTATGGATTTTATTTGATCGCTATTGATTTTAGATTCTCGTTCTGGACGAAGCTACTGCAGCTGTGGATCCTGAAACTGAAGCGATCGTTCAAGAAACGATACAAAGAGAATTTTCAAACTGTACGATAATAACGATAGCCCACAGACTTCGAACGGTTTTGTCCTGCGATCGTATTCTCGTTATGAGCGAGGGTAGGATAGTGGAGTTTGACAAGCCGTCCAAGCTTTTGGACGACCCGAACTCCGAATTCTCCAAAATGCTAGGCGCCGCTGACAAAGCGATGAAAGGTTGTACCTAAGTTCTTAAGGTAGTTCTCTTGGTACAGTCAAATCAAAAATATTCATCTCGGTTTTTCTTATGTTCAAAGTAATTTGCGAGAATAAGTTTTAACTAAGAAAAGTTGTTGCAAATTGAACAACATACTCTAAATTTAAGGTCATCCGGATATACTTCGGGTATACTTGCTACATGATTTAAAAAATTTTGAAACAATTTTGTCAGATTTATTTGAAAAACTAAACAAAGTTTCTTTGATGTTATATAAAAATTTTTGCAAAATTTCAAGAAGTTTCACCATCTAGAAGTGAAAATATTGAAGGTTGAACATCGTAACATCAACGACGTGTTCTTATGGAAGAGCACGAAAAATCATGATTTTTAATAATACATATCTTGATTTCTACGTGGTAAAACTTTAAAATTTGGACCACATATTCAAATCACATCAAAGAAGATTTGTACAAATTTTTAAGAAAATTTGTCCCAATTCATTTTTCATGAAAACTACGTTAAAAACCCTTTCGCATTTATTATTAAATAATAAAATATTATAAAAATCAAAATATTTTTTTATAAAAGAGGCTCGTAAGCATCTAGAGGATATTTCTAGACATAGGGAAAAACTAAAAGGTCCTATATTTCCATAACATGTTTATTCTTTAATTTCTTGTGATCAAATAGTTAATACAAGTTATAATTTATTTAACAATTGCCAACAAACTATTAAAGACTGCAATTAAGTATATATATCTTTTTTAATTGTAAAATACATGGAACAAATTATTCCTTCTCTTCCCACAATTTTTTTTTTTACTCCGTTGGCAATCGACGCTGTTGCGCCACGGAGTGAAACCGTTGATGGATTGAGGTTAGTCGTACATTATTTGAACGTGCCTTGACCACTTTTCTGCGGCGTGCGTGATTGATCAGTGATATTCTCGTGAAAATTACAATTTTTTGCTATGAAAATTATTTGTGGTAGACGTTAGAAGGGTAGCGAACATTTTGATCCATTTTGTGCAGGTGAGAACGATTTTTATCCCTGGTTTCGCTAATCTTGTAATTCACGAGCACTTTGCCCGCCATCATTCTCTTCATATCTACTGCGTACATTGTTTTTTAGAACTTCTATATCTATATATATTCGCAGAATCTCGTACTTCATTATTCTAGACTTATTTTTACGATTGAAAAAAATAGCTTGATTAACAATGCAGGTATGAAGTAGTCGAGAAAACAGGAGCATCATTGAGTGTTTCTAATTCGTGAAACGAATTTCGCGAATACTCGGCGATTCACGACGAACTCGTCGACGCTTCGTTCCGAATTTTAACGACTTTGGAGCTCCACAGTATAAACAAACAGGATGTTTGGTCAACAAGGAAACACATCCTTCGGTAAGATTAATGATTATTATAAATGATCAAAAAATGTGAAAATATCTTTATTATCTCGAATCTAACGCGAGTGGCGAGAGAAATGGAAAAATATTTTTCAAAAATTCAAATTTCTTGCAAAGAACCATACTTTTTTCGTCTTTATCGTTGATACGTCTTGAATTTTGTTTTGATGGAATTAATTTGGTTAAAAATCAAGGTGGATTCAACACAGCTACTCAGAGCAGTCCCTTTGGACAATCTGCATTTGGCAAGCCAATCTCTACTACGAGTTTTGGTACTGGCGCAACACCTGTCTTTGGCAGCAATAATACTTCGCTGTTCAGTGCCAAGCCAGCAGGTGCCACAACTGGAAGTTTGTTCGGAAGTACAACAACAACGCCAGCATTCGGTCAACCGGCGACCACCCAACCGTCTTTTGGAGGTGATTTTTATGTTCCTCTTCATCTTTTATTTGCACATTTGTCAAAACTCAGTTTTTAACTGTGTACGGAATTCATAAATTGACACTTTGTGGATTATTTCCAGCATTTGGAAGTACTGGCACAAACACCAGTTTATTCGGAACCCAACAGAATGCCAATACAAATTTGTTTGGATCGGGAGCCACAACGTCAGCATTTGGCCAAGCAAACAAACCAGCTGGTTTTGGATTTGGAAGCACAACTGGCAACAGTCTGTTTGGTCAGCCTCAACAGGGGGTGCAACAAGCAACTCCTTTCGGCCAAGCCAATACCTCGGCTAACACCAGTCTGTTTGGCACCACAGGAGGTAAGTCTGGAAACAGTTGCGTCTATCAGAAAGCAAAAATGATGCTTACTCTTGTAATTTTCGTTTCGAATTTCATCGTAATAGGCATAACTGGCACTAGTGTGAAATTCAATCCTGTTACTGGCACTGATACAATGGTGAAAAATGGCGTGACCCAGAACATTTCTACTCGGCATCAGTGCATCATGTGCATGAAAGAATATGAAAACAAGTCTCTAGAAGAACTTAGATTGGAAGATTACGTGGCTGGACAAAAAGGCCCTGCTCAGGGTAACATTTTTGAGATATGATTCCAAATCTTTGTACTATTTTTTGAAGGACGTATTCAATATTTCTTATTTTTTTGCATAATAGCACAAACTGTACTTTTCGGTGCAACCGCACAACCGTCGCCTTTTGGAAATACCGGAGCGATAACTAGCACTGTCTCGAGCGGCTTTGGTTCCATTGGGACTGGATTTGGAGCTCCTAATCAAACAACAGCGACTGGGAGTCTCTTCAGCAAACCCGTTACGGGATTTGGCGCTCCGACAACCACAACCAGTGCATTTGCTTTCAATCCAGCGACGACGTCGAGTCTCTTTGGAGCGAATACGCAAGCTAAACCATTTGGAGGTGAGAATGTTTAAATATTTATCAATTCACGTATCATTGTTCTTTAAAGCAGATTTTTATGGTCATTGATCTTTTTTTCCAGCTGGTACTCAGAGCACACTCTTCGCAAACACAGGCACGGCACAACCTGCGACTACGGGATTCGGTACGATGAACGGCACTCAAACTACGGGATTCGGAGCATTTGGCGCGAATCAACCCACACAGGTACATATTTCAAGTATTTTATTAATATCAAATATTTTTTTACAGCTTTCTTATTTTGGATGTGAGATTGAGGCATTTTGTTTCATTACCCTTTTTTTTTAATTGCAGAGCATCGGATTATTCAATCAGAACAAATCTGCGTTCAACATAGCAACTTCGAATTCAGGCTTCGGTGCTTTTGGTCAAACAACGCCTGCGAATACTGGCACTTCGGTGTTCGGAGTAAAACCGATATCCACAGGATTTGGAGCAACGCCGTCTTTCGGGACAACCGCTGCTCCATCCTTCGGAACTAACGCTGGATTTGCTGGTACGCAGAACACTAGTACCTCATTGTTCAATGGAAGCTTGAAACCTCCGGGACAAACAACTGGATTTTCATTTGGAAACACGTCAGTTTCCTCTTCTGGCCTTGGTATGTGACGAGACTTTGGAAAAAGCTTCAAATGTGTTTATGATTTTGAAAATATTCCCGATTTATGCTCGATTTGATCAAATCAGGAACGAATACTGGCCTTACCTTGAGTGGAGGAAATTCTCTATTTGGACAAAACAAGCCAGGTGGTTTATTCAGCGGTGGTACTACGGGAACGACTTTCAACCCTACAGGAACATTCGGCACGACGTCGTTCGGAGCGAACACGAGTCTCGGCAATCCGGGACTTGGAATGAATTTGCTTGGCGGCGGGTAAGATCTTGTACTATTTTTCTTATTGTACATGACTACATAAATATTTATTAATTTTTAAAAATTAATTTTTTAGTATTGGAACGAATCAGGCACAACAGAATTCAACATCCGTCCCTGTTCACCAGCAAATATTGGCATTGGTATCCGCTCCGTTCGGTGATTCTCCACTGCTGAAAAATCTTCTCCCCGTAAGTGTAATAATTTTTGAATCAGAGAAATTCAAAAATACTTGTTCTAAAGTGCGTTCTATTGACTGATCTTTATTTTCAGGCGTCTGGCAAAACCGAAGAGCTTCTGAAGCCGACTAATCCAACATCTCGATCAATAAACAGTACACAATACAAAATTTCAACGAACAACAATTCACCGAAGATTAAGCCTCGAGTTGTCACAGCTGGTCAATTGTCCAAAGTATGCTTGAAAATGAAAATTGAGAATTACAAAATTACTCCCTTCATAATTACAGTCATACTAATTTTTCTTATTTTTTTGAAGAAATCGCTCTTTGAAGGACTCGAGGAAGAAGATCCGACTCTGTTAGAAGCTTTTCAACCACGCGTTAATGCGAAACGTTTGGTATTGCGTCCAAAACCATTGACCACCAACAATACGCAGACGTCGTCCGAAGAGCAAGTGAATGGATCACGGAATAACGAAAGTCGCGATGAGAACATCGACGCAGGTTCTACGTCTGGCGGCAATGATGCACATGAAGAAGCAGCCGATCCTGGTTTGCTTTCTAAGGAAAATGACGATAACTCTGCCAAAAAGAGAACCCAAGAAATGCGTCAATCGCTCTCAAATTCTTGGTGAGAAATTTATATTTATTACATATAGTGCGCGCTCTCAATAGGGCTTTGATTTTTTAATTATTTTTTTTTCAATTCGGGATGTATCAGAATTCCACAAAAAAACTCTTCCCTTTGAGGGTCTTATTAAGAGCGCGCACTGTGTTTCACACATGTTTTGTTAAAAATACTTGTTAAAAAATATGTGTGTTTGGTTTGATTGAAGGTTGAAAAAACGTCGACCCACTGACAATATTTATGGAATACGTGCATCATTGGGCGGTACTGACATTTTGGAAGAAGCTATGGAAAATACGGTCAAAGAATTTGGAAAACCAGGAAATAATCAATCAGGGAACCAGAATGATGAAAGTCAATCTGTGAACACCACTCTTAACTGCTCGGCGAATGCAGACAAGAGTGCAGGCGATTCAGCAGTTTTTAATGGTAATTATCGAACTGTACAATAGGTAAATTTAATATTTCTAATATATATACACGTTACGTTTTGTTCGAAATTATTCTCAGATTCCAGTCATGACCTGGATATCAGTTCTTTGCTGATACGACAGACTGATGTCGAGCCGAACAAATCGAAAGTGATTTTGCGACGTGTTGGTTATTACACCATTCCTTCTTACGACCAACTCGAGGATTATGTTCAGGGTGAAACTTGCATCGTACCAAACTTCACCATCGGTCGCAAAGGATACGGAAATGTTTATTTCCCAGATTCGTTCGATATCTATGGTTTGAATCTCGATGAAATCGGTAAGTGACTGAATTTGGAGAAAAGTCAATCATCTGTCAAAACTATTTTATCTAATTTTTATATTATTTTTATTAGTTCACTTCCGCAATAAAGAGGTCATTATCTATCCTGATGATGAGAAAAAGCCTCCAGTCGGTCAAGGATTGAATCGTCGTGCTCAAGTGACTTTGGAAGGTGTATGGCCCCACGACAAAACTCTTCACGAGCCTATCACCGATCCTTATCGTTTAACTACGATGAACTACGAAGGAAAACTTCGTCGAGTGTCCGCGAAACACGATACTCGCTTCCTTGAGTACCGCCCGGAAACTGGTTCTTGGGTATTCAAGGTAAAATCGGTCTTTGACGAATAATTATTTGACGATTTTCAAAACCGAGAAATAATTTTTCATCTATATTTTAGGTCGATCATTTCTCCAAGTACGGCTTGAGTGATTCTGACGATGACGACAACGATGTTCCTCTCGATCCGGATCTGAAAAAACTAAAGAGCGCTCAACTCATCCAACGTAAACCTGTGGGCGCTCTCAAGACGCCTGTTCCACTCGATGGACAAATGATGGATAAAGAGGTGCGTTAAGCGAAAGTTTAATGCATCCGTACAATAATATAAATGTTAAAAAAATATGAATACCTTTGTATCTAACCGACAGAAATAAATGTACGATCGGTGCGTGGCTTCAACGGTCATCCAAGCGATCATTTAGCCTCGGACTGATTGATACATCGATTTCTGGGAGGGAGACGATTTTTCCTAGGTTTCTCACGGTGTCTATACTCCGAAAATCTAGGGAAAACATCGTCGACTGTATCGGTACGGGTTTTCCGCAGTTTCCCCGTGCCCTAGTGCAAATGCGATACAGATTTGGGAAGTAAGTCGACTGCGGACGCGAAAAATGGGGTTTAGGTTCAATCTTGAAAGTTGTGCAAAAGATAATAATGTTTACAGATATATAGTTTAATCTCTGTTAGTCCATATTTTCTATAGCTTATAAAAGAAAAGGAATTGTAACATTTTCGGCATTGCAGTTGACGAACGGACTTGATGGCACGATGAATGGGATTACCAATCATGTCGATCAATCGTCGCTTTTCCATCAAAAAACTGCGCCGATAAGTGAGTAAATTTATTCGTTAAATTTTTTTGTAAGCTCTAAAAGTACAAAATGTATAATGGTAAAGGTTGCAGTAAATAAATATTGAAAAATACATCTTCTTTGATGTTCGTCTATTAAATTCCTTGCATGAGAAAGAAAATTTTGTACCATTTTTTAATATGGCTAACAATGGGTATTTTTCAGACACCCATTTAGATTTTAGAGTTTCAGATTTTAGTGGCGAAAGACAACCGTCTGCGTTGAGCCCAACATCGATTCACGCAAGAATCGTTGGCACTGACAGTCACAAGCTCCAACTCATGAAAGCTACTTTCTTTGACGACGATTACAATGACGGTACGACGCGTTTTATCTTTTATCCCTCTACAAGAATAATTTATTTTTCATTTACAAAAAAAAAAATTGCCTTTTTACAGTGCCGATGCACGTTTCGTTCGGCACTGAATCGGGTCACAAGGATGTCATGGACGAATTGCAATCAACGACAACGTCGTATTATCCAACGCTGCGATCGAACTTGACAATCCATTCTAAATTGCCGTTTTCATCACCGAACGAGTCGATTTTGGAGGCCAAAGGTAACAAATTTCGTTGCTCCCTGAGAATTGTACTTTTGCAATAGCGTCCGAGATTTCCCACATCGATGTATTTTACTTTTTTAGATATCAAAGTCAAGCAACCCGTTGAAGTAAAATCCGAAAAATTTACGAAAATGGTGAAAGCGTTCCCACCTCCGATCGTAACTCCGGCGACGGTTGTTTTGAAATTCCGCGGTGAGGTAGTACCGCTGAAGCGATCCATCTGCAGCAAGCTCAAATTCCAGAGTATCGCCGATATTGGCGTACAAATGGGAAGAATGTTTAGACCGAGCTGGGGTCCTGGATTGACTCTCGTCTCGTTGAGCAGTCAAGAACAAGCTGCCGTTGTACCGCTGCACAATACGTTCAGTCAGATCGAAACTTACGTCTCCGGCAGATTGCTCGATGACACGACTTCGATGAGTATTGTACAACGTCTTCAGATATTGGGTGGTGCCGGAGCTGACAGCGATCACGTTGAAATATTCAGAGTAAGTAAAAGAAAATAAGAAAACGATGGATCCGTTCAAATGAGAATTATTAAATACAATGGAAATCATGTTGTGATATTTAAACAGGAAAGCATCGAAGATCACCTGCGAATTCAATTGAATCATTGCATCATGAGCAAAGAAGGCGATTACCCGATTATTAGTCCTTCGCAAGGTAAATCTGCATTGGAAGCTCTGCACGCTCATTGTGCTCAAGCGCAGAAACTCGCAAGTTACACCGATCCGGATCGTCTCGCGTATTACGCCAGCGACGTGTGGTCATTGTGTGTCGCGTTGTGGGGAAACTTGCCCGAATTGCCACCGAATGCAGGTAATCAACAATTTTTATGTATTACTTTGTTATAACAAATTCTCAAATGTGTTTTGCATTTAAAATTAATTTTGACTTTTTAGACAATGACAAACATGAGACTGTGATGGTCAGACGAGAAGCTTTCAGCGCTTGGTTGAAAGCAGCCGTCGAAGATACTGTACAGCGTGAAATTTCAGACATCAAGGACGAAGATAAACTCATATTGTCACTGTTGTCTGGTAAATACTCTGCAGCACATTATTGTACACCATTTACTTGTAAAACTGTGAAAAAAAGTTGAAATTTTTTGTTAATAATATTTTTTAGCTAACAAATTGGAGGAAGCGTGCGAAAATGCTCGAAAAGTCGGCGATTACACTCTCGCTCTGTTGATGTCACAGCTCGGTGGTCCATCGTCTGTGAACGAGTTATTGAAACAAACGATCGCTCTGTGGCAAGAGACCAGTGTCGTGACAGATCTCTCACTGCACCGTCTGAAACTCTACATGTTGGTCGCTGGGGAACAATTGATCTCGTGTCGCGACGACGTTGTAAATGTTTGTGAGAACTTGGACTGGAAGAGAGCTTTGGCCCTACACCTATGGTATCTGGCACCACCGACCGCTTCTATATCCGATGTGCTCGATCTTTACGTGTCCTCGTTCAGCGGCGAGTCTACGGAAATCTATGCAGCAGCTCCGATACCCGACTACAAGAACGATGATTATGACGCTGAGATCAGCAGCGGAAAGAAAACCTACGATCTTTGTTACCATCTCTTGAAACTTTACTGCACAGGAGTTCATCCCCTCGAAGAACTCCTCAATCCACTCACACATACCACGGATCCTCTTGATTACAGACTTAGGTAAAATTAATATATGTAATTTAATTATAAAATATAACTTTCATTCTTTATGATCTTTTTATAAAAATTCTTTATTATTTTTTTTAAGTTGGCTGGTGCAACAAGTGATCGTCGGACTCGGTTACTCCCACTTGTCCGAACACGTCGCAGCACTGACGCATACAAATTTCGCTTCCCAGTTGGAGGCTTACGGTCTCTGGCACTGGGCGATATTCGTCGTATTGCACCTTCACAGTTCCGGAACACGGAAAAAGGCCGTATTGGACTTACTCTCGAGACACGTAGAAATAGATGAAGACTCGGATTACATAAAACGCGAGGAATTCCTCAAGGAGAAACTCGGAATTCCGTCGATGTGGATAAATGAGGCAAAGGCTGTCAAGGGATGCGCAATGCGAAGGTACGGGGAAGCAGCGTGGTATCTTATTCAAGCTGAACTTTGGAATAAGGCGCATGAGGTGATCATCGAGCATCTCGCCGCAGACGCAATAATAAATGGTTGGTAAAATAAGATTCCTCTCTTTCCAAACAACTGCTTTCAAAAATACAAGTTTCATTACATGTTCTTGTTTTATTCATAATTGACAGAAAATTATGAGTACTTGAGATCTCTGCTGAGTCCACTCGTACCGGTCGAGTACAACACCCTCGTTAATGGCTGGTCTTACCAAGGTCAACTATTGTGGGATTACATGGCGATTGCTGACGAGATTGAGACATTTTTGAAGAATCGCGATGTCGTGGAAATCGGTTACAAGCTCGAGCTTCTTCAACCCCAACTTACTTCGCTTTGTACTAAAATCAATAATTTTCCATGTCCAACCGCGAAACTCAGGTAATGAGCGAACAAAAAAAAAGAATTTTGCCTCAATCGATAAATTTACAGATTTCATACTAAATTTCGTGTGATACATTTCCAGATTGTGCCAAGCGGAGATCGCCAAAAGAACGCTGCATTTGACGAGGAGTCTTCTTCTATTGCAACCCGATGAAAATAGATCGACAGCGCGTGTACTTGTGCATCTCGTGTCGCAATTGCCATTGCCAGAGGATTACGCGCAACAGGAATTACGACCGATAATTAACATGTGTGTTAACGAAGTAACGAGTTATTGAACCTAGTGAAAATTGTGACGGAAGACGATCAAGACGGGCAGACTTATTAGCTTCGAAATCTTCCTCACCGAACGATAGAACAAAATGTGAATTCGCTGGAACGTGGAAAAATAAATATTTTGATGGACAGTATGAAATATTCTTGATGTGACGACGATTTAGTGATTTGTTTAACGTTATCGATCGTGAATTTCTTAAATTGAAATTCTGATATATACTTTTGAACACAGGAGTGGTGAAGTTTTTCTCATGAGTGAGCTACAATGAAAAATGCGATTCCAATGATCATAAAATTACATATTGCAGTTCCGTTCAATCTTCAATGCAAGGACCATTTGTATTTTTTTCATAACCGACAGTTCTGTAAATACGTCTTGACAGAAAGATATTCCTTTTTTTATTTCGAAATATTCTTTAGATTTCAAGTACATTTAATTTTAGGGTAATGCAATCATGAACAAGGGTTATTACCCTCTGGTTATGAAAAATGTAAGTAATTTATAAACAATAGAAACCGAGTTGTCCATGTAACAATTGAATTTTTATAATAAAAAATTAAACACGTCGTTAATTTTTGTGGCAACAAGAAGTTTATTTTACATACATAAGCTGTGCATGATATCTTATAATTATATATTTATATATATCACACGATGCTTTCTCTATAGATACATTAATTTCGTCGGATGAGAATGATTTATTTGGTTTTTTTTTAATAATGAAATTTTCCAATATGAAAGGAAATATGAGAATGAAGGATAAATGAACGAAAGGAGAAACGAGGGAGATTTACAAATTTGTGTGATCGTCACGATGAACAGAGGTTTAATTACTCATCGCCATGTTGGCGAATGGGCAACATCGTCTCGTCAGGTTCTTTGTCGTTAATGAGCTTTTCAATTTGTCCGTGCGTTATTACAAGCGCTCCGTTTAACTACAAAAAGTTTAGGACAATTTTGAAAAATGAACGATCTCTTCCGATGAATATTATTTATGAATCGGATTTATATATTTTATGTACAACAGCTATGTGGAATAACAAGATTTGGTCTCACCTGTGTTCGGGTCGACGATAACTTTTTCCTGATATCCGTTTACGCCCGAAGATCCAGTTGGTGGCAGTAAATTCGTCTCCCTCATCGGCAAGAACTTGCCGTCCTTGCACTCGCGAAACAAAATCTCGTCGTCGTTGCTCCTCTCGTCCCTTTTTTCCGGGAATGCTGGACTCATCGTGAGCGTGAGTAACTCCACTATCAGATAAGATTCAGGCTTGTATAATCTTGTGAAATGTAGCCTGATGTGTTCACCAATATTTTCATCTTTGCGCGGTACATAATTGCAATGGGGACACGGCGGAGTCAGCCTCTCAATTCCGTGACGTCTCTTGTGAGCGTCCATCACGTCCTTGTCGGAATTGGAGAACGGACAATCCTGACAACGCAATAACTGACTACTGTCTTCTGACGGGACACCGCTCAATCCTTTTTTCTGCATAAGGAGCATCGACTGTTTGTCCTGATTCGAAGACTGTAAAATGCTTGTGGCGGTTACCGAGGAGCCATTTTCGATACTCTGTACAGTGACCGGATTCGAAGATATCGTTGACTTTCTACGGTTCTTCGTGGTTTTCTGACTGTCCAGACTCTCAGAATCGTTCACGCTGTCGCTGTCGATGTTTATCGCCTCGGGCTCGTTTTGTCGTTTGTTAGCCTGTGCTTGGGCGTTTGCTTGATGTTTCTTCAAGTGTTGAGCATAGTTCGCGTAATATTTCACGGAATAATCGCATTTGTCGCAACGGTAACGTTGTTTTGCTCCGTGGAGCGTAAGGTGAACGCGAAATTGCTCCCGTTTCTCAAATGCGGACGGACACTTGTGACATTTGTAACGCTTTTCCTTCAAGCGGCCATTTTTCAAGCACCCTGGATAGACGAAGTTTGGATTGCCTCTGAGGGAAGCGCTGAATTCTACCTGCTGCGAATCTAATTGTGACTGTTGCTGCTGTCGAAGCTCCTGCTCCGGTTGTGCACGATTTGCGATCGTCTCGTTCGTCTCACCGTGTCGGCGATGCACAACCTGATGCTTCATCAAATTCTGAGCTGTTTTCGACGAATAATCGCAGTCAGTGCACTTGAAACGATTGTTCGAACCGTGCAACGTCATGTGATACTCCAAGGCGTCGAGTTTGAAGTAACGTGCCGGGCATTTGGCACAAGTGAAAACTTGATTGGTACCGCGATTGTCGGTCATTTCTGTGACAGACGTTGAATAATTTTGTGTGCTCATGGAAGATTGGCTCGACGCGACATCGATTACGATCCAGGCAACCGAATTGGGAGAGCTGGCTGCATTCCCAGAATTATTTTCTCGAGGCTTTTTAGTCTCAACGCAAGCTGTCGTCGGAGGTGCGTATCTCTGCGAATGACCGAACATTCCTAACAGATAACGCGTGTAATTTTGATACTCGGTGGAATGCGCTTTCTGATGGGCTTGCAGGTGCGCCGGTTGTCTCGCTGCGTAGGAGCACCACTCGCAAGAATAAGCGAGCTCCGTCGAGTGATAACGAAAGTGTATCAGCAGCTCTTTCTCGCAGAGAAAACGCGCCGGGCACTTGGAGCAACAGTGAACGAGACGAACGTCGCGAAGATCCGGCTCAGGGCCCAGAGTCGGCGTTCTCGTGAGTCCGAGGAGCGTTGTAAGATCCTCGAGCTGCTGGGCGTCCGTGCGAGCCTCATCGACGAGACAGTGCACCGTACCCAGAGACCCCATGTGCATCTCGGCGTGCGTTTCCATCACGTCGCGACGAGAACACGTAAAACTGCAATCTGGACAAGCCACCAGGGATCCCTGAACCGACGAACTGACGTGCATCGTCTCGTGATCGCGGACCTCGACGCGCCTCGACGAAACGTACGGACAGTGACGACACTTTAGCATCTTGGCAAGAGTACCATCGGGTCGCGAAACCCAGACTAACGGCGTGTCCGGCAATGCGCGCGTGTCGAGCAAGAGCGGCGCGGTGCTCAGACCGTCATTTGTGTCAACATTGCTCGCATCGTTCTGACTGTTATTATGCGCACTCGTATTCGCACTGCTGCTTTGAAACGGGCTCGGCGATGAAGTCCCACGGACGATTTGCTCGATAGCGACTTCAGGCTTCGAGCTACTGCTTTCTGTTAAATTCATTTTAAAAAAAAATGTTTAACGTCTCAACATCAATTTTATATTTTGTTAGATTGAAACAACTTACCGCTATCTTTGGGCTGGGCCAGCTTTCGCTTCGATCCGGTCGGCATGGAATCCATGCTTCGTTGGTGGACAACAGCCAGTTCTTCTCCGTGCAGCCTCGCGTGTTCGAGTAATTCTCTACAGATAATTACATCATTTTTAGTAAAGATTATTCTGGAAAATGTTAGATTCATAACGATTTTTATACTTACTTTTTTGTGCTCACGTAATAAGGACACAGGTAGCATTTGAAAATCGCTTCGAGATTTGGACGATGGTGAATTCTGTGTATCGCCATAGCAGTTGGATCGGAGCTGATAAACGGACAATCCGGACAAGTAAAATCGTTCTAGAATAACCGAAAAAAAAACGTATTC
Source organism: Cremastinae sp. A BG-2022a (assembly GCA_030522545.1). Lineage (NCBI taxonomy): Eukaryota > Metazoa > Arthropoda > Insecta > Hymenoptera > Ichneumonidae > Cremastinae sp. A BG-2022a. The sequence goes on along the minus strand of JAPYYW010000149.1, from coordinate 59,795 downwards.
ATTATTTCAAAATGTACAAGTTTACGTTTTATTTTTGTTAAATAGCACTCACCTTTTCTTCATCTTCATTCGGCTTCTCCGTTGTTTCATAATGCGTTTTTACATGCACAAGGACTGTTTCCTTGTTGGAAGAACGGAAATTACAACGCTTGCACTTCCATAGAGTACGTTTGCTTTCTTCTTGCGAATTTCCACTGGCGATTGACGACACGGGTGCAGAATTGGTCGACAATATTGAAACTGCCGTCGTGGTCAATGGATTTGTTTTTAATAGCGATTGTCCTTGGCTTCTGGCGGCGGATTTTAATGGAGGTGGCGGCGGCGGCGGCGGTCTGAGATTCAAGGCTGTCAATATACTCATCGAATTTGTTTCGACAGACTCTGTGACAGCCGGCGCTGGTGTGAGTTCCGGAGGTCTCGAATTGTCTTTGCTATCGCCCATTATTATAAGTTTTTTCGGTGGCTCGTCGATTCGAGCCTCTCCGGGCGGACCTTCCTCGAGTCCAGTGTCATCCGTACCCTGTTGTAAATGAAACTATTTAAAAATTCAATTCATCGAGTTTATCATCTTGCTACACAAATTGTACCATTGATCTACCTTGATAATAATTGTTTTCTATATTTTAACGACCATTTATACAATTTTTGCTATTTACGAAAGCGTTTTGCTGCTTGTTGGGTTTCAAAGTTACTATCTCAAAGTCCCATTTTTCTTTTTTATACACCGAGTTATCAGACATTTATGACAGATGGGGTTGAATAAAAGAACAGAGTACAAATACATACACAAATTTAACGACTAATAGTTTTCTGACCTGAGCAAGATATTTGTTGTATTTTGAATAATTACGTCGGCCAGTTTCGTCAGTCATAAGCACTCTGGCGGTCATGTGACCCGGATCTCTGGCCGCTTTGAGTTTGATGTGCTTTGTTATGTCCCAACGCCAATTCGATCTGTACGCGCACAGCGAACACTCGAATGGCTTACGATTCAAATGACCGACAATGTGTACGTGAAATCGGCTCGCTGTTGACGCCCAGAAAGGACAGTGAGGACATTTAAACACTCGGCGTCCGATCGTGTGCCCTTCAACCTGCCAAAATTATTTTGTTTCTCATTTAAAAGCAAAATATTGGATTCAGTATTGACTCTTGGACGTGGGCGCGGTTTTACGACAAAAAAATGAAAGAAAGATACAAAAAAATGTTACGAGCGCATGAAAACGAGACGGGTTAAAAGAACTGAACATAAACTAACAGAATATAAATGGAACTAAAAGAAACGAAAAATAAAACCCGTACCGACGATCCAGAAGAATTCAGGCCGCCGTACGTCCCGTCCCAGTCCACTTGAAACGGAAACTCAAAATCGCCACCATACGATTGGGCCTCATAACTCGCCCAATTTGCTTGACTTTCCAGGGAACTATCGACTGTCGTTAAATCATTGCTCACAGCTTGACAATTATTCATGTGCATTTGAAGATCGGTAGAATTCTTACAACGCTTTTTACACTTAGGACAGCGCGATATACCGACCGATACGCTCAGTGCTGTATGATGGGTCTGACTATGACTGGCCAATTCCTCTTGGCTACTAGCTTTGAAGGTACACCAACACTTTAAATCGTTCTGGCTACTTACGGCCACTTGAGGTACGCCGACGACGCTCGCGCTCGTCGTCATCAATCTTTCCTTTAGTTTGTCGAAAAACGAGGCGTTCTTTTTCTCAAATGAATCCGCGGAGCTCGAATCCTTTTTCGCATTAGCAGCCTGTCACGCAAAATTAAGTTTATTCCATCATCGAATTACAATTTGTTATTCGTTATCAATTATATTTACCTCTCGATTGTTGTAAAGTTTTGCTATCTCGGTGTCTCGAGCAATGCGAGCGAGTTCCGGCCTCACACGCACTCTTGGGACTTTGAGTGGTGTCGTCCGCGGCCCATTCGACGAGACACTCTTGTTCGTCCCGGAATCGCTGTCGGGACTCAGTGGAATAAGCATTGGCACTGGTTTCCGCTGCTTTATCGGCGATAAAGACGGTGCGTGTGACTCAGCCAAGTGTCTTTGCATCTCCGAATCCCACGCCGTGATAAATTGGCAGCCTTTTTCCTCGCACTTGAGTGCTATGCACTCGGCTCCGGCAATCGCACTTCTGTCCTCCAATGAGTTTTCTTCTCCATCAGAGTCCGAAGATTTTACAGGACTCTCGTCCTTCCTGGATGGAGTACTTTCCGACGGATCCACGTCGAGAAAGTCGCTAGCTCCGACCTGAGAATTTATCGATAAAATCATGTTTTCCGTAAACTGAGGTAATATTTTAACGATAACTAAGCTCTTGAGAAATGAATGTGCAGACTACCTGATTGTAACGCTTTGGGCCGTTTCGTAATTTTCTTTCAAAGGGCGTGTTGACCCTCCGATAATAAGCTTGGCCTACTGGCGGCTCGTGATGGTTTGTTTCGTGCACGGTAAGACTCTGTCGTATGTCAGCAGTAAAACTACAAGATCGGCATTGAAAAGCTCCGCCTCCACCGTGATTCCGTGTGTGCCTGTCCAAATTCCACTACAAAACATCAATAATCAAAAATCGATTGAAAATAATGTCTTTTTGTATTATGGAGTTATGGTTTTCTTTTTCAGAGGGTGGTACTCGTTTTGGGCTTTTTCACAGACCTTGTATGGCGTTCGAAAGTCACAATCGTCGCATTTGATCATGGGCATCGAATGGTACTTGACGTGTTTCGTGTATCGTGCCCGAACGTGCGTCATGTAAGTACACTTCGTGCAACGAAAGAAACGTCTCTTCAGGTGGTGCGCTCGTTGATGAATCTCCAATTCGCTCGCGTTCGTTCCGGCAAATGAACACATTGAACACTGGTAAGAAGTGGACTTCTCGGGTGCGTTTTCGGCATCCTTGTGCTCCAAATTGTAATGTTCCTGAAGACTCTTTGGATGTTGGCACACGAAATCACAATGGGGACAGTCGTAACTTCGACCCTGGATGAAAAGATAAAATTAAAAATTTTGGCTAATATCTTTTTTTTTAACAGAGGAAAAAGTATGATATAAAAACCTTTTCCTTGTGTTCGTCCCTAAGATGTTGGAGGTACTCCTCGAGTGTGGGAAATGTGACTGGATTCTTACAAGTTGTGCATTCGTAATTCTTGCTTGTTTCTGATTTCTCTTCCGATGCAGCTTCTTCCTGTTCGTCTTTTATGGCAATGTGGAGTTCATTGTCACTCAGGGTTTCCGAATTGTCAGCTTCTTTGTCTTGCTCGCTTGTGCCCTTGTTCGAACTGTCATCCGGCTGGTTAGTCTCTGACGCTTCGCCCTTACCATCCGCTGTCTGCGGCGACCGCTGCTGCGTTCGAGGTCTCAAACCTCGTAGACGTGGAGATCGTTCCGACATATCTGACTTTCAAGATGACTCTGACGAATCTCCCCTTCTAAGCATTTATTTCTGAAAATGAAACAAAATGCAAGAGTCAGTACAGAAATTGGACACAATGCGTTGTATTATATTTCAAAAACCATTGGAATTCGCATTGAAATTTTACAACCTATCAAGATAAATTATTTGGAGCACTCAAAAGAACTTTAATTATTACTCCAATCTAAAAATTAAATTTTTAATTTTACAAAACTTTGTAAAACAATAAACTTTGCGTATTTTTTTTTTAATACCATGAAAAGTAGAGTTATTTTGGGAGCTACATTTTAAAAATTGAATCGCTATCGATTTATCGTAATAACAGAACATTTTCAACTCGTATAACTCCATTAACTAAATTTTTCAGGATCTGATTTTCGGGAGTATCTACTTGCGCACGTTCATCTCAGCACTAATTTTCTACATCATCTTTTTTTCGAGGAAAACGATTATTTAATGTTCTTGAAAAACTGGTCATAATTTCACAGCGTACACCGTGGGACGTTTCGACGACCGATGTAAAAAAGATAAATCACGTGACAACTTCCGCTTTTCCTTAACCCAAATGTAAAAAAAACATGTACGAGGTTGCAATTGTACGTCACGCACAAGTCGTAAACGATATATGCACGTTTCAGGAGTTCGTCGGTAGATTGAGGCAGAAATGAGCGTTCTGAAAATTTCAGACTCGCGTTGCACAAAGCTCGCGTGAGTACGTATATCAATAATCGAAAGCTAGTCAGGATCTTCCAGCGTTCGGACGATATCGCTGTTTTTTTTTACCGTTTATTGGAATTTAGTGGTTATCGCTCGAAGAACGAGAGGCGACACCTCCGCCATTGCCTTCACCGATTTCCGTTTCTCCGTCTCAGAAGAGTGACAACTTCCGGCTGAAGAAAACTCACCGCAACAATGTATAAAAAAGTAATCGTTGTACGCGCTCCCAAAACAACTTTCATTCGAGATGCAACGAAAGCAATGGATGTTGAATCGTTGGGCGACGGCTAATTGACGAATCAATTGTACACCGGAAGGAAAAGAAAAACACGAACCTCTTCCTGTCCCGCGGAGCCTCGCGCGTAGCGAGAGAGAGATAGAGAGAGAGAGAGATAAATAGCGCGAGAAAGGAGGCAGATGCGAGCAAAATGGCGTCACAAATACTCTCGGTCTCTATTCCTCCCTCTTTTTCTTCCTTCGATTCTTCCTCTTCTTCTTTCACGGCGTGTTTGTGTCCACGCCGCCCCGTGTACTGGCCGCACACTGCACAGAGTTGTATCCGGAGCCACGAGTCGAGCCAGCGACCAAGAGGGATAGAGCAAGAAAGAGAGAGAGAGGAGAGACTCGCCGGAGCGAGCCGAGCCCACCCGAACTCCTGCACCGTGTGCGAAAATGCACGCGGTTTATCGCGAGACTGTAGGGAAAATCGGGAGGGTTTCAAAGTCCCCTGACGATTTCCTCTTTCGCTCGTGTTGCGTGTACATCGCAAATCGAAATCTTGAATTTCGCGTGGTATCGGATTTACCGTGTCCGACGAACGAGTCGTGGATGGAGCGAAAGGGATAGAGCGTGATAAGCGGATGCGTGATAAGGAGAAAGAAAATAAATGCGAAAAGATGAGGACCGGAGACGAGCGTGATATGGCTTTTCGAAAGAAAGCGATAGAGTTGAGCAAATTGATAAAAATAAGAGTTTATAGCGAAAATCGAGGAGAGAGAGAGAGAAAGAGAGAGAGCCCCTCCCGCAAACCGGATGACTCGACTGGCTTGGAAGTAGCGCAGCCTACAACGCGCCATCTGCAATTCCAATTCTGATTCTGACCTCTACTCTCCCTCCTCTCTCGTCGCTCCCTGTGTACCGCGGAACGGCTTCCCCTTCTTCGCAGACTCCCATCCCTCTCCAAAGTCTCGGTACGTGCGCTTCCTCGATATCGCCTCCCCTCTTGTGCCGCTTCGTGCGCGCCCCTTTCCCTCCCTTCCGCGATGAAGCCGCGCTCTTAAAACCCGCGAGGCACCCGGGGAGCCACGATTGAGCGTCGCTCCGGGATGTCGCCTCTTCATCCTTCTCGCGCGCGGTCCTTCCACGCGAGAAACGTTTTTGCACTCTCCGCCGCCGCCGCTGTTCCTCCGCATGTCCGCTCGCCAAACTCCATCGCCTCTCGGCCACCATGTTTATTATTTCGACCTTTCCTTTTTTTTTATCCCGCTTTCTTCGCTCTCCTCTCGTTTTCCAGATAAATTTGCGCTGCTGCGTTATTGATTCAGCTCTTTCGTTCTCGTATACCTGCGTATCTTCCTTCGGAGCGCGTCTCCGCGAGAAAGATCGCGTTGACAAAAGTATTATGCCGAATTTTTGCTAAAGCTTCGCGCATTTTGCCAATTTCTACCGCTGCAAGAGCAATCACGAATTTTTGGACTTATTTGGTAACGCGGATTTTTATCCGATTTCGTTAGTATGAGACTTTCTCGATAGGGTGCACGCGACGACGCTCTGCCCACAGCGAGTACGCGACGAGTCGTATGTAATCGTCAACGATTCCACACTGTTCTCGCACGTATGCTATTTATGCGTATAATGCTTGACATTAGACTCAATCTCTTCTCTTGCAGCTTTATTTCCGGTTTCCTCTGTATCGTCGCTCGATGCCTCGAGACATCAGAAAAGTATTTCTATCATGCACAGAACTGCGTCAGTAATCCTAATAGACTTGCAGGACACGAAACATTGCCAAAAGTTTGCTCAAGGATGCTCTTTTCTTTATTCATCGATACATAGATAAGCGAATCACACAATACACGTGACCGGAACACGAATAATATTTAGCTCCAAATATCATTATATATTTACTCCAAATAATTGTTCGATATCTCTTAATTCTTCGACATTTGCATAAAAATAAGAGTTTAATGAAGACAAAATAGATGACGAAAAAAATACTTTATTTTTCGGAATAATTCATGTCGAATTTAACAAGAAAAAAGACATTTTTCTACAATGTCGTGTTTTTAGTGGCCTCATGTGTGTTATGTCGCTGGATGGTAAGAACGAAACCGTAACCTAACGCGCAGTATTGGTCTTTCATTTCCGTCCGTAATTCGTCCATTAAATCGAGTCATGGCCGCTATCTCGTGTACGAGAGACTCGCATACACAGTTGCATCCCGACTTACCTATACTCCTTATCTTGTTTTCACTGAAAATCGCCATCTTGGAAGAAATACATGATGTATTTGCGTGCGACGAGTATAATCTCTCGTACAGCAGACTCAGCAGATACACGTTCTCTCTGAGTTTTGTCTCGCATGGTCGCCGCAACGAGGCCTCGTTGCTTAATCGCGAATACGCACAATGTTGCGCCCGAACGTCCTCGTTCGTGCAGCCTGCCGCGTATTATTTTTATTTTTCTACCAAAGTTCGAGCAGACATTCCCGCAGTTACAGGCAATAATGCATGAATATTCCAATAACAAGTTTTCATTCTGTTCGCTCGTTCTTTCCACGCATCGATCCCCAGGCGTTTTTCTCGTGGAAAAACGTTTTAGGTTCCTGCGCGTTTTTTTTTATTTTTCGAAACGTGTGTATGATCGTTATAAAAATTACGTGACTCTCAGGAATCCTGGAAATATTTGCTTGTTTTTTTCTTTTTATTCGTAATTCCTGTTTGAATGCCGATCGTACACACTTATTATTACGCTGGATATATGCGGGTAGTTTCTACATTCTCGTTTACTCCGACTTATATAAATACATCAATGAAAGATCCGTCAGGATAAAGATCGTGACGATGGATCAACATGGAACAAAGACTGTAAATAGATATTTAAAAGAATTTCTTACCCGTACCCCGTCTTCAGTAATATCTCCTATTGTTTACTCCATTCTTCAAGCACGAGTTTGCGCGAGCGAATTGAGAGTGAACGTGTGAAAAAATGTCTCGATTCTTCTTACCGACAAAAAATACAAAAATCGAAAAAGGATTAACAATGTTTTCGAAAGATGGCAGTGCTTTAACGTACGATCTTATCGACGATCGTTTAAGTAGCAATCGCACGAGTTACAGATCGTCACAATTTTGTATTGCAAAAAGTTGGTTCTGGAGTAAATCAAATATTAATAAATTATAGCTCTAAAAATTACTCTCAATTTGCTCTTCAAGAATATGAGATTGCTCCAGCTGTAACATTCTTTATAAAAAAATTTAATAAAAAAATAAAAAAACAAAGGAAGCTTTCTCGAGAACGTAAGCACGGAAAAGGTTCTCGCAGGACTCAATCAATTGCTCTTAATTTGCTCCTATAATTGCTCTAGTATCAACGAATCCAGAAAGATCCAAAAAGCACAGTTCTACAGGGCGCATTGAAGCCAACAACGAAAACGCTTCTTGGATCTCGTTGATTTTTTCTTTTATATCGGCATTTTTCTTTTTTATCGATACTCCATGTGGGATTCCTACGAGTAGAAAGTTCAGAAAGACATCGGAATTTCATTTCACACACTTTTGAAAAATACAAGATAAACGAAACGTCACAACTTCCCGGATTTTACTTCTAAAATAGCTACAGTTACGCCTTTATTGTTGGCGATAATTTGTGTATATGCGACGGTACGAGAAATGCGATAAACTCCATCCTGGCTCGTTGACGATGGCGGACAGAGTCGAAAATCGTTTGACATCTGCCAGGACACCGAAACTAACCTCGTACCACTTACTTATGCATTTTATCACACTTTTAACAATATAATAGCTGTTTCGAGCAGCTTAAAATGGTAAATAAATACAAAGTGAAAGATCGGTCAATTGAATCCGTTAACAAATAAAGAAAAACCAGTTACTCTTCCTCTAAATGTTTTCCGACTCCCAATCCTTTCAGGTTAGAGCCTCTTTAACTTTTGTCATAATGTAATTATATCACTTTTCTGTATTTCATAAAGTGAATTATATTAGCGAAAAATGTTTATGATGAACGCACAGTATTTTATGACAGAATATTATTAAAAAAAGTCCATAATCAGTAATCACTGTAAATTAGATATTTATATATTAATTCTCTTTCAAAACTATTATTTACTTTTTTAGCAACTAACTACACTACTGAAGTTTGCTCTAAATTATATGATTTTGTTTTTGGAACAAAATAAGAGTGTTTTTTTAATTTTTTATGTACAATAAAGGTCCTTGTCAATACTCCTTTTTTTTCTGGTAAGACAAAATTTAAGTGGATGCATTATTTCAGGACGATGATGCTGTGGCTCTGCGGAGACTGGAGCATCTCATGACAGAGTTCTTTTCAAGCGGAGCGACCAACGAACGAATACGAACGATAGAGCAGAGTCTCCATGAGTTCACATCTCAAGTTAATTCATGGAAGCCATGCCTACATTTTTTATCATCGACAAACAATCATTATGTCAGCATGTTTGCACTCTCCACTCTGGAGGTTGTTAATTTTTTTGTTAATTTTTTACTCTGCTTAATATTTTATCATTACAACTCAGAAAAAATAATTTTAACTTACAGACAACCATTGGCAGACGATGGCCCATTTTACCATGGGAAGATCGAGCCCTCGTGCGATCCACACTTTACACACTCTCTTTGGAGCACAGAGTAGCTCCATATGTCAAAAACAAAGTTGTCAAACTAGTTGTTGATATTGCCAAATATGATTGGCCTCACTTTTATCCAGATTTTTTTCCAAACGTTTTACAGGTTTGTCCTTTTTGCCAATTGCGCATAATGATATTATTTTTAAAATGCATAAAGAACATAAATTGAAAGTATATAACTTATTCTCAGTTAATAAATCACAAACACACTCGTCTCTTGGGCCTTATGTATCTTAAAACAGCATCGGAAGAATTGGCAACACCCAGAGAAGATTTGCCAATACAAAGAAAGACTGAATTACTCAGATTGCTCAGTGCTCAAGCATCTGTAATAATGGATACTTTAACAGGTAACCGAAAAAGAATCTAAACATTGGGGTAGATCGATTGGACATTTGTTAAGACTGTTGTGGTCAAAATCGAAAATGATGAAAAGTTTTTGAAAATTTTACATAATATTAAGCAACATCTCTAAAAGGTTGTGTAAAAATTTTACGACGATTATAAAAGTCCTCATTAACATATTAATTATTAAAAATAGCCATTTTTTGTACCTTCCCATAATAAGAGTACGTGTTTAAAGTTGCAATTTCGTGTTATAAATGTCTCAGTAACGAGCTTCCTAATTTTAATGAAATTTTGCACTGATCTTTGTGTATGACGTTGAAGAAGCTTCATCTGATTTTTCAAAAAAATTTCATAATTTTTTTGTGCAATTTTAAAATGTTTTTCTTCATTTGATTTGTAGCAACTTTTCGTATATGAAAAAAACGTTGTCAAACTCTTGATTTTTTGCTCTACGAACTCAACACCCTTAAAGAGATTTTTTATTATTAAAATTTTTTTAGGTTTGTTAAACGAAACAATGAAAGGACAGAATCGATCAGGAACGGTAACGCCGCCTCCTTCGCCAACAAGTGGACAAAGCTTGCCACCTGTGAGACCGGTTCTAGACGTTGAGGGTTTGGCAACCGGAAGTAACGATGTGTGTATCGCAACGCTCGAAGTATTAGCTCATCTTTTCAGTTGGATCGTACCCACCGATTTGATCTCGGAAAATCTTTTAAATGCCATATTCGTCTGTGCCAAGTATCATGATTCTATGGTAAAGAATATTGTCCCAAGTTGAACAAAAATTTGACGTATACTAGTCAAGTATTGTAATTTCGTGTTCTACTTCATTTTCCTAGAATGGCAAACAAACAGAAATGACTGTAAAGGCGATGTCCACGATAAATGAGCTCCTGTACCGACCGTGTTCATCAAACATCACCGATAGGCTACTTTTACAAATATTCGAGAACGGCGTAGGACTTTTCCAAGCAATGGAACGTTTAGATTCGATAGACGAAAGGTAATTTTAACGATAACGAAAATATTGATTGTAAAACCTCAATAACTAAGAAGCAAAGTAATTTGTTTTAGTTACATGGAGAAAACGACGGAATTTTTACAATTGTTCATAACGAATCATCTCAAGAGAGTGGAATCTTGTTCAAAATTTCCGGTGAACACTTTGTTAGAGGTTCTTTATCATCACACGTTCCAGCAGTGTTCAACGATCCACGGTTATCTCCGTTGTCTCGAAGTTTGGACGACCTTACTGGAAAGCACGCAATCGCGCTACGGCGAAGTTGCACTGGCGCTTGGCGAGCGAGTTTTTCAAAAGATAAGCTTCAAATTGGACGCTCGTACTCTCAAAACCTTAGACACGGAAACACTTGATGAGAATGTAAGAAAATTACCTTTAATGAAAGCACTATTCTCGAGAAATTCAATTCGTTTGTTGATTCGAAAATGAGAATAATTAATTTAGAATTAAATCAATTATTTCCAGGACGAAACCGAGTGGCAACATTATCTTCGTTGCAACATAGAACTGTTGGCAAAAATAGCGGAGATTGCGCCAATTCCGATATTAACTCTTCTCTACCGTTCATGGCGCGAGGACTTGACGGTTTATGGCGAACTGGGAGCTGCTGTAGCCAACGGTCAGGTAATTTTATTGAACGACAGTGAGGCCTCGAATGTTCACGCTCATCTTCGAGATCTCGCATCAACGACTCAGGCACTCGCGAGGCTTTATACTTTGTTCTTAGGCAAGTTGTCACTTGAAAGTCGAGCTTTGATCTTTCTCACAATCTACTTTAGTAAAAATATATATAAATTTTCATATTTAAAATGAACAGGCGAAGAAGAGGACACCAATCAGGCAGTTGTGGGAGAATTAGTTCTGCAAACCTTGGACGCGTGTGCCTTTGCTCGTGACAATCAACTTCACCGCGCTGCTCTTCAACCAGCTGCCATAGTCCTGGATCTCATTGAAGTGCAAGTATTTCCAGCACGAATCTTCATCATCGCATAAAAAGTTAAACCGATAAAAATGAAATTGAGAACGAATTTTTACATTTTTTTTCAGACATTCACAATTTCTTGCTTCTCTGCAAGCCTGGTGTCACTGGATCGCCAAGCAGCCAGAAAAGATCAGGGAAAACCTCTGCCATCGGTGTATCGAATCTTGCATGGGTTCACTGACGTGTCCGAGAAACTGCGAGTCAGCGCAACCACCAAATCTCGTACATTCCGCTGCGCATTTGTTCCAAAGTGTCACGGCGATTCTGCGTCCGAATCTCTGGGATCAGGCGGCTTTCAGGGATCTCCTCTGCGTCGGAAATTATCCGTATCTCAAATCCGACACCGCCAAAGTACTGAGAAGAGCTTTGGTCAATGGAATCGTTTTGGCTTCCGGTGATGCCGCCATCAGGCAAAGGCTAATGGGTATTGTTTTCTTATAGATTTATGCGCTCTCAATAGGGCCCCCAAAACCCACGCTCCTGATAATTGACTGATAATTGAATCAGTATTTAAAATTTTTTCAATATAAATTCTTGAATTGCACTTCGAATAATTAGTATTTTCGTTATCTATGGGAAATTTAATATCAAATAGGCTCCTAACACCGATCAAAAAAATTCAACGAATTTGATGAATTTTTGAAGAGGGTAATTCGATTCGATTTTTTCAAAAATCTTCGAAAGGTGATAAATTTTAGAATAATTGACATATTAATGTAATTCTTGCGCCGTCGGCTTCGTTTTGCAAAAAACGAAGTTAATTCCGTCATCAAGATTTCTTCAAAGTATAAGAAGAATGACTTAAAACGTAAATGTGTTTTACAACGATTATCGTATTTTACTCTTCCGAACGCTCCTAGGCCGAGCAGCGCTATATAAATGAATGCACATAATGAGAAAAAAAAATGAATATTTCGTTTTTATGAAACAGGTTCGATGGTCGTAGCTCTCTCGGAACCTCTGGGTCACCAAGGACAGCCGGTACCATCGGAGTCGGTTGTATCATCGTCAGTAGTGCCGATCAAGCAGATGCTCGAAGACTGTTGCTCGTCCTCGAGCACAATAAAAAAGATGCTACACTCGTGCCTCGAGCCAACTGTAAATCGAGTTCTTGAACTTTTGCCTCACATGATCAGATCCCAGTCTACTTGTGAGACGCTCATGAGCTTCCTCCATGCCACCTTTCTCGTGCTCCAACAGCAACTGGGTCCCGAATTCACCCAGAACGCCGTACAGGGAATGCTGCACATTTACACGCGAGAGAACATAACAGCCGGACCGGCGCTCGATCAGCTATTAGAAATATTGATCCTCGTCGTTTCAGCACCGAGCAGCGCATTCAAGGCTTTCGTACCTTCGGTGACAGGACTCTGCCTGGGACAAGTCTGGCCTGCCGTTGGCAACGATTTGTCCTCTCGACCCGATACCACACTCGTTCTGTTAAGACTTTTTCACAGGTATGTTCGATAATTAATCATCACTTCAATATTGCATTATCAAGAAAACAAATGATACAACGAAAATATTTTTCAGTATTCTGATGCATCGATGGCAATATTTTTACAACGGTTCGATATTGCGAACATTCGGCCAACCCGAACGCGACGAAACAGTTGAACATGAAGAGGAGCTCGTCGCGATACTCGAGGCTTTTGGACAGGCTCTTCTACAACCCGACGTTAATATATTCCGACAGAGTCTCCAATCTCTCGAGCAGTTGAATTCACGATGGAGATTGTATCAACGTACGGTCTTCAAGAATCATCTTCTCGAGCGTTTTCTCATGGCTCTGTTCACAGTTTTGTTTCAAAGGTAATTTTTTTTTCTATTCCAGAGTTTACGACAAACAATATTTTTAAATAATTTTTTCGATTGTATCTCTTTTGGTTTCAGGTCTCACAACTTGTTGGCTGACGACATAGCGGTGGCAATTCACAGTTTAGCCACAGTAAATATTAACTCGTTCTTTGGTAATTTTTTACCGAGCTTTTTAACCAGCTGCGAGGGTCTCGACGACGTTCAGCGCGCAACATTGCTCGAAAATTTCGACAAGTCTACGGTCAGTCGACTTCCTCTGTCACACAATTTTTTCCTCATTGCCTCAATGTAGAAAGTTCATGTTCAATTTCCAGGACCAACCAACCTTGACCAGATCTGTACTACGTCTTGTTTCGGACCTCCGCTGTTATCAGATGTGTCGAACTTGAATCATTAAATGAATCATGATGAATCTAAGGCGAAATTCGATAGCTTGGACCTTTCATCACCAAGCTAACAAGGACCGGCTGTTCTTGGCATTAAGAAAAAATTGCACTCTCGACGAAGATGGCTCTCTCACCGCCGCAACCTTGTCATTCGAAACGCACTGCCGGTAAAAAAAGGGACAACAAATTTGAAGTATTTACTGCGATAAATAATGACTATGAACTGTTCGAGAGCGTAATTGTTACGAATAAAAATCTTTTTTTATCGAAAAGTAATATCTAAGACACAACTTCTTTCATCGAAGAATATTTTGCGATTTGTTATAAAATAACTGTTTCTTTTTTTACATTTTTTACTCTTAGTTTTTTTTTTCTTAAAAAAACGATGATCTTTTTTATAAAAATGAAAGAAACAACATTTTTGTGTACACAAAACAATAAATTGTTTTATCGTTAAATATAATTAATTACTTATGTTTATTATGAAATTTATTACTCTTTCAATACGACATTTTTTAAATAAAACCAACCGGTGTTGTTCATCGAATTCATCTCATTGAATAACTGATAATTTCTTCAAACTGATAAAGTCTGAATACGTAAACAGACATACACAGAAGGGAAAGAGCCAAGAACTGATAAGGTACAATCTTCAGCTCGAAATATATCGCCATCTTTTTCTCATTCGTCGTTCTCGGTTCAATGAGCCTTCTCCATTATCAAACTCTTATTCTTCACTCGAACATCACCATGTCACGACAGTTACTGAAAAATGTTCGTGGCCTCAGGAATCTCCAGTTATCAAGAAACCTAGTCAACGACGCCAAGTACAGTTTCCTCAAACAATTGGGAATAACGGAGGAAAATCCGGGAACATTTGATGGAAAATGGGGAGGCTCTGGAGACGTAAATTCATAATTAATAATCACTAAATAAAATTTTTGTCTAAAATAATGTTTACAAAATTTTTGAAAATACATGAAATACTAATTGTTTCTTTATTCGATTGGTTTTTTAAATGAATTGTTTTGTTTTTTGAACAGGTAATCGAGTCAATTTCGCCAGCTTCGGGAAAAGTAATTGCAAAAGTGCGACAATCAACGGTTCAGGAAGCCAAAAATGCAATAAAACAGGCGCAAAATGCATGGCCGGAGTGGTCCGCTATGCCAGCACCGGCACGAGGAGAGATCGTTCGCCAGATCGGTGACGAGCTCAGAAAAAATTTGAAACCTTTGGGAAGCCTTGTTTCGCTCGAAATGGGTAAGTTTTGTAAATAGAAGTGATAAACAGAGATTCGCTCGGCACGTTCACAATTTTATCAGCACTGTTTTTCCATTATATAAGTTTCTCAACAACGTATTTCATTTTTCTTCACCCGTTTCAAAGAAAATCTCTAAATATTTTTTAAAATATGTACTTTCAATCCTGCAGATTCAATATATTTTTTAAATAGTTTTTAAAAATATTTATTTCATCGAATCTCTTCTGTTTCACAGGTAAAATATTGGCTGAAGGAATCGGAGAAGTGCAGGAATACATAGACATCTGTGACTACGCGGTAGGGTTATCGAGGATGTTACCGGGAAGTATTTTCCCTTCGGAAAGGAAGGATCACGCATTGCTCGAAAAATGGAATCCTCTCGGAGTCATTGGCGTTATATCCGCGTTCAATTTTCCTATCGCTGTCAGTAATTTTTTCATTGGCTTCTAGCAAAATTGTTGAATCACGAGACGAGATTCAGAATAATTGTCGAATTAATTTTTTAATTCAGGTTTACGGATGGAACAGTGCGATAGCAATGGTTTGTGGCGATGCTGTCGTGTGGAAAGGAGCACCGACCACTCCTCTGGTTTCAATCGTCACGACTAAGATAATAGCCGACGTTTTCAAGAAAAACGGAATTCCCGGAGCGGTTGCTTCTCTCGTTACTGGCGGAGCGGAAATTGGTGAAACACTGGTTAAAGACAAGGGGTAAGTATTTCGACATTGTGAAATAGTAATTGTCTTCCTAAAAAATGGGTGTGTATTTTTTGCAATCTTGAAAAGTCATAATCACTGATTATCGTTCCAACACTCTTTCAGTCTACCTCTCATATCATTTACGGGAAGTACGAGCGTTGGTAAACAAGTTGCTTCGAAGGTCCAGGAAAGATTTGGAAAATCGCTTCTCGAGCTCGGAGGCAACAATGCTCTCATAGGTAAAATTATTGTTTGCCTCTTTGCATCGATGCATTTTTTAACGAGAGCGTAATTATTATTTTTGAAAATAGTTGCGAGCGACGCGGACCTTGAAATGGCAGTGAGAGCCGCCGTGTTTTCTTGCGTCGGGACAGCTGGTCAGAGATGCACAACGACGAGACGTTTGATTCTCGACAAATCGATAAAGAACGAATTTTTGAGAAGACTGAAAGCCGCGTTCAAGAGCGTTATGCAGCGAATCGGCGACCCATTGGATGAATCAACGCTCTACGGTCCGTTGCATGATGAAAAAGCCGTTGAAGCTTATACGGTAAATTCTTCAAGAATTCCTGAAAATATATAATAAGAAATATCATTTCTAATGACCTTTTTTTTCTCGTAGCTGACGATAAAGAAAGCCATGGCGACCGGTGGAATTCTCGAATTCGGTGGTGATGTTATAAATCGGCCAGGATTTTACGTTCAACCGACGATAATCACAGGATTGCCGATAAACAGTGAGGTTGTCCAACGAGAGACCTTCGCTCCGATCGTTTACATCCTCGAGTGCGACACGCTGGAAGAAGCGATACAGATTAACAACGGCGTTGAGCAAGGACTGAGCAGTTCTTTGTTCACGAAGGATATGTCGAAAGTATTTCAGGTAAGGGATGTTTGTAGAATTTTTACATTCGAGCTCGATAAAACGTGCCGTTTGCTCTTGTGCTCAGTGGATCGGACCCCATGGATCTGATTGCGGGATTGTGAACGTAAACATTGGAACGAGTGGAGCGGAAATCGGGGGAGCTTTCGGCGGTGAGAAAGCGACGGGCGGCGGTCGGGAGAGCGGAAGTGATGCCTGGAAGCATTACATGAGACGATCGACGGTTACAATAAATCACGGCAACGAGTTGCCTCTCGCTCAGGGTATCAAATTTGAATGAATACGAGAAAAAGAATGTGAAAAATATATGTATGTATGTATAAATATGTACACGTGTATTTCGTGATTACGAGTCGAGTTGGAATCTTATGAAATCGACCTCGATGTCGACGCTCGATTTTTTGTGGAATTTGTAGACTTGGGGCAAATCGTAGCGGAGCTCCGCTACGACGCTTACTTCGGCGCCCAACTGTTCTCCTCTTTTTATCACGTGACTCCGAGTGCTCGTCTTGTGGAGTGAATAGACCGTACGAGTCGCCAATCTCGTCGCTATTTCTAAAAACTTCATGTCTATGCCGGCGTTGCGCTTCGTACCGAATGGCGGGTTCATTATCACCGTGTCGAAAAATTTCTCAAATCGTCCTGCAACAGACGCATCTATTCAAATATCTCTAGTTTCATGTCTCGTGAATTTTAGGGCCCATTTTTGCTCGAGTGGTCGTCGGAATAAAAGAGTATTCAAATACCGGGTAAATATTGCAGAATATCACATTGGACAGCTTCAACCGGCAATTCCATGTCTTCGCAATTTCTCTTGAAAATCTCTCCAGCATCAGTGTCGATTTCAAATCCAAGTACATAACTGGCATCCAGCATCTTGGCACCGAGCGAAAGGACTCCACAGCCTGCACCAAGATCAGCAACCGTACAGTCTTCTATATCGCCGTATTGCGTCTGAGCAGTGTAGAGTATGTGCGATGCAATATGAGCGCTCGTTCTGTACTGCTCCAGCAAAATTTTTGGTTTCTCAAAATCTTCCAATTGCTGAAGATATTGCTCAAGTTCTCTTATTCGCATGCTAGCCATGGTTCATCTATTGGAGTTTGCCTGCAGGTCATTTGTCATCAAAACGCGGCAGTACTGGAATAATTAAGTTTCCAAAGGAAGAGTCCTGCGTCACGAAGTATCCAGCTGAGACAGCGTGAGCGTTTTGAAGCGCCGCTCGCTGAGCCGCGCTCAGTGCTACAACACCGTCGTTGCTAACCTGCGCAGCTATGTTTCCTACTGGAGTCGTTGAAGGAGTTGCCAATGGTGTACCCAACGACGGCGCTGCTCCTTGCTTCAGGAGCATTTGTTTCTTTAACTGCAGTTCTTCCAAGATTTTGCGATTTTGAAGCTCTGATGGGATAATCGGTAACACAACAGAAAAAAATAATTAACGGTGTTCCCAATCTGATGTGGATTTGTTTGCACAACGTGAAAAATACCTCTGGAACTTGGTTGAGGAAAAGCCATCAATTCCTTTATAAATTTAGATCGTCGTAAAGAAGAGTTGGGAGACTCGCTCTCACCAGTCAACGAAAATCATCTACGTGTTCAGGGAATGAAACAAAAAAATTGTGTAAGTCGCGCTTCTCCCTAGAATGCTAATATTTCTTATAATATTGATACATCCGTGAGTCTTACTTTTCATGGACAAAGAAGTCAACATACGAAATTCAGAATGAAAAAAACAAACACAGCCACGAGCGCAAATTCGAAGTGAGGTTATGTATATTCAAAAATTCTAGTTCCTTTTTGGAGTGTCAGAAAGTACCGTTACGTTCAAAAAGTCTTGCGACGCAATGACGTAAAATTTTTCAATATACAATCCGTCACAGTAACGTCAATTTTTCCCAATTTTACAAGGATATACCAAAGTTTACAAATATTCTGTATAAAGTAATATCTAGAGTGACAAAATTAACGTTTTTTTATAGAGAAATGTGCAACTACGAGATTTTTACCTCTGCATGTACGCGTCAGTTTGTCCAACTCTTTTAGGAATAAGAATGAAATAATCCTAAAGACAGAGTAAGGAGAAAAAACAAAATATCTCTAGAAAGAATAATAATAATGAGCGTACTCGATAATCTGGAGAATGCGCATGCGTGTGGAAAAATTTGCGACCCCTCGCGTTCAGTCCGTTCGGTGAATTGTCTCGAAGAGGAGGTACGAGCGCGCTTACCCGACTCGTGGTGTGTTGCTCCCTACTTTCGTATCACCGTGCGCGCGCGTGAGTGTATGTGTGTGTGTGTACGGGCGCCTTATCGTCGTATATACCCCGGGGGGCTGTCCTCCCTGTTTTGTAACGCAATTATAAGTTTCGTTAGAGAGAAGTGAGCCCCGAAGGAAAAACCGTGGCATCTGTTCGATCCTTTAAAAAACGTGAGTAGAAACAAACAAGACTGCGAGCATCGATGAACGAGTGACGATCGTGGGCGGGGAGAGGGTCTGATCGCGGCGGGGCAGAGTGACGATATGTTTCCACTAAATTTTATCGTTTACGAAAAAAAAACGCATACATTGTCCAATTCGACTTGGCATAACTCGGTTTCGTACAGCTATCGTAACAGCCAGACGTGACGGCTCAATGGCAAAATGGCCGTATGTACGCGGTTTTGCATTTAAAAAAAAGAACGGAAAAAAAACGAAAACTCGACAATCTTCATGACGCACACACTCTTTTTTCTCTATTTCGCGACGTTACGATGTTGTACAATGTGCAACATTCGTGACGAGAGAATATCCCTTTTCCTCGAAGATGCTCCTCTCGTTCTCGAAATTCTCGATCGTCCAGCGGGTCTCACGCGCTCTGGCGTGTACCAGCGGAAAAAAGATAGAGAAACGAATCAATGAACGAGCGAATGACGGAAAGTGGAGGAGAGAGCGAGAGAGAGAGAGAAAGAGCGACGGGACACGCGAGAAAGCTTGTTGCACCTGGAATTACGAGAAATTCTGTTTTTCTCGGGCTCTCCGATCATTATTTTCCTCCCTTTTTGCACAAAGTCGACTAAAATTCGCTCCAATGAATCTTCTGGCTCTACGAAAGTCGATGTGCTCCGAGGGATGCGCGTGGGAGAGAGCAGACCTCGTCTCGTTTCTTCATACGATCACTATTTTTGTTACTTCTTTTTTCAATTACGTCAAGATATTGACACTTTTGACAGATCCCCGAATTTTTTCCATCGACTCGCAGCTGTCAGCTGTTCGCTGCCTCGGTCGATCGGAGCTCGAAACTTATACTCGAGAATTCCCCCTTTCTGGCGTTTTTCCAAATTTTTGAAGAATCTTACATTTTTATGGGCAACGATTGATTTTTTGATGGTCAGAGTTGTTTTTTTTTCAGTATTACCAGCGAAATTAGATTTCGGCAAAATATTTAGACTCGGATTCTGTCGTGGCCTCTTCTATTCCTTTCCACATGAAACTTTTTTATTGTTAGATGAAACTTTTTATGGGAATAGAAGAAAATAAAAAATGTTTTCGTTTCGTTTATTCTATCTGTCAAATTGGAAAATGATCAATAATGGGAGAATTCATGATTGCTCGCTGATTCAAGTATAAAGAAAGGAAGCCTTGTTCCTTAGTAAGATTCTAAGATGATGGTAATGAATTTGGTAATTATTTGCAAGCATCCGACTGGAAGGTTGGAAGCCAAAAAAGCTTTGCATCAGAGTCACTTCCCCAATTTCATTCAATAGTCTTCGACTCTCCTCAAATTTCCACCCAAACCAGCAAGAGATTCCTTATGTCTGCACTTTTTATCAACAGAAGTCTTCTGGGACAGGAATGAAAAAAAGATAACAATGAATGAAAAAAGAAAAAAGTACAGGCATTGAAAACTTTCGTTTAATGAAAAATATGAGAACTACACTGAAAATGAAAAAAAAAATATATCGTGCATCAACATTTGCGATAAATACAACACTTTGACAAGATTTTATCCACATCGAACGAGCACGAAATTCGCACGTTATATTACAATATCCGCCAACTAAGCAGGGTTTTTCCCTAATGACAAAAGAAATCAATATTGAAGTAATTCGCGGCATTACCGCTGAGTTATTCTGTAAATTCGCATGAGAAAAAAAAGTGGCAAGTTATTGAAGGAAATGGCGGATTAATGAAAATTTGAAAACGGTGTAACATTTGCGACGAGAGTCATCAGATTGCTTTCGAATTTATTTGTGGATTTAATGGCCAAATCGAGAAGTTGAAGACTCGGTGGTGACAATAAATACTTGAGGAGGAGTTGAGAGAGGAGAACGACGTAGCCGGCCGGCCTCCCCTTCTGTCTTACCGCTTTTCTCTCTCTCTCTCTCTCTCTCCCCCGCTCGGAGCTCTATGTATTTTCCACCCTCTTCTGTTTCTCTGCTCGGAGGGTGAACGGCGTCGCTCGAGATATCGATTTCAGGACATTGCACACACGCATCGTTCGCGCGCTGCTACGACGCCGTCGCATTCGACTTCTTCCTTCATACTCCCTCTCTCTCTCTCTCTCGCTCTATTTCTTCGTCGATTTTTCAAGGTCTCTCTATCCTAACGTCATCTCCATCGAGTCTTTTCCCCTTTGCACGCGTTCGATGCAACTTTTTCTTTCTCGCTTTTTCTTCTCTCTCGTCCTTTCTTTGGCTCCGAGTCAAAATCTTGGACCATTCCAGTCTCCGTTTTTTCGACTCATCCATTGACAACTGCTCTCTCACCCTCTCATCTCACAGTTTGGCTCATTCTCTTTCGTGCAGAGGATGATCCGTTTATTCGCGATATTAGCAATCTTATGAACTTGTTCGCAACTCTAGTTTTTACTGTTTTTTTTTTTTTTCATCGAGCGTCATGACTAAAGATTCCAAATCTGCTGTGTGCGGCAGCAGCCTGTTTGTAAGAAAAAATGCCTTTTGTGTATGTTGATTTTGTTTCTATTCGCATTATTATTTTGCAGAGACTGCGTTGATGGCGCTCCACTGAGAATCGAGCCGGCTGGAAGTCTCTGGTCTAGCTCGTAGATCCAACAAGAAGACACTTGATTCCGATCAAAAACGTCCCCGACGAGGAACAAGCCGGGTAACGACGAGGATCATGAAAATGGTGTTATCACAACGTCAGAGGGAGGAGTTGTAAGTTGCATTTTCATTGTTTACAACTGAGAAACTATTTTCCAGATGTTCCCATTTTTTCCTGAGTTTAGGACAATCAAAGTTCAAACTACTTTTACATTTAAGCAATCAATGCTGCGGTATCGATTCAACGAGTTCTCTCTTTATTTTGGTATCATGGACAATCCGATAAAGACATTAAAATATTTTTTCTCCATATCGCTCAAGGTAATGTGCTCGATGACTGTGTCAAGGAAAATATTCATCATTCGAGCAATCATGGGAGGCAGGATTTTGAGCCAGAAAAATTTCGGTTCAAATGATTTTCCTTTAATTCGGGAAAAGTTTTGTTTAAGACGCTACGAGAATTTTAAGGTCGGGCTCGAGACGCGAGATCTGTCATGGAAAAAAAATGAAGATCGATCCCGAACGTCTATTTTCGTGGCGAATACGACCAATAAATTTTGAAAGCTTGGCGATTGCGGATTAGTCGTGAAGTCTCGATGGGGGCGACGGGGAGAGAAGGCGAGCCGACTCGCGAAACGCGACGGGGTTGAACGCGAGGGGGGTGTGCGCGATGACGACCGCTGTCTCGAGCACGCGCGTCTCCCAGGATCGATACCGAAGTGTACCACCCACTTGGCTTGATAAAAACCCGAGAGGATCGGCGAAATAAAAAATCAAGCTCTGAATTTTCGCGAAACTCCAACAACTCTGATTACGCGACAACTCTCAATAACATGTAAAAAAGAAACAAAATATTATTTTTAAAGCTGAACCTTCTTAAACAGTCTTTTAGAAAAAAAAATGATGCAGATGTATCAAAATAGGAAAATATCATTAATTACTGTATAAATTCTTCCATCACTTCAACGAATCGATAGTGGTCATGCAATAATTTGTCTGATCAGAGATAATTTTTAGCAAAATTCGATTCGATTGCTCATTACATCGATTCGTATAGCGACTGATCTCGTCAGTTATTACTATTGTTTCTTCATTCATTAAAAAATCTCGTCGAAGCATATTTTTTGTCATCGAGGTTTGAACACCTGTTTGTGAAGGAAATAGAGTTCGGAGGAAGAAAGTGACGTCAGAGGTTGAAGAGAGTCGAAGAGAGAAAGAGGGAGATCACCGAGCGTGTATGGCGGTCGGTCGGGAAGCAGGCTGGAAGGAGCAGTTAGGAACCGGATCGTGTAATACGGCACCTTCTCAGCGGCTCGATTCGACTTCCTCACACTTCGACCTCGTCTCTCTCCTCGCTGACTCTTCACCTCTCTTCACTCGAGCGCGGACCCTCGTAGACTCTTAATGAAAATTTTATCATTCCTTGCGTAACATCATAAACGATTCTCTCTCTCTCTCTCTCTTTCGAGCCATTTTTCCAAACAGCTTTTCCTTATCGTTCACGAAATCGAAGCACCTTGTTTCTCACAGCAAAACAAATAACGCTTCAATACCCAATTCTTAACCAGCCATTTGTCGAGTGGAAATATGCTTTTTTACTTTTTCCTTTGGTAAACGTGAGTTTCCAAGCGCGATTCCGGGGAGATTGAAATTTCTCCAAATGTCAGGGAATGGCGAAAGGTTGCTCCATCAAAACGCTTTATCTTGAATTGTAATCGAATTATTTGAGAGACTGAAGATACGTACGCTAAATACGAAATGAGCCAATCATTCGCCTGTATTCCGAGAGGATGATCTTTATAGTGGGAAAGAACTGTCAGTGAAAGTACATGGGATTGTACTCGAAACGAATTTATATCTTGCCTCGTTTGATTCCTCATTTTTCGTTAAAAGATTCTTTAAAAATATTCGTACATGAAATTGCACTCGCAATGAATATGCCTCGTTCGATTTCTCATTTTCCTAGAGAGATTCTTTAAAAAACGTTCGAGGAGTCTACATTTTTTCCTGAATGCCTCTTTCAAAAAGTTTAGAAACCTCAAATCAGAGGCAGTCCCTCGGATGAAAATTGCCGCAATAAATTCCAACGATAGTAAAAACACCAAAAACAACGATGTTCATAAAGAAAACAGCATCAACTCTCTTTCTTTCTCTTTCTCGTCAAGTGACGGGTTCTCCTTTCACCCCGACTGGATACAATAATCTCGCGCCCCACTTACAATGTTTTTCTCGAGCGCAAAAAGAAACCAATTATTCCATGCTCACATTTAAGGTCGAAACTCGAACCCTCCGAATTCCTTAGTAAAAAAAAAGAATATCGCGATTTCTAAACTTAGGGCAAAAAAATCTTTGCAAAAATTAGTACTTTAATTTTTTTCATTTCGTTTTAACAAAAAGGTATACGTCACGAGAAAAAAATTAGAAATTTGTGTAAATTTCGCACGAGTTTCCTCTCTTATAGTTTTCCGAAATAATAATAATAACGGTAACAATAATAAAAGTAAACATAATAACAAAGACCATAATATATAATGCTGCATCTCGTAATCGTTGGAAGATATTATCTGCTAGCGGTATCATAAGCACACCCCCGCAAATATCTCACGGACGCTCTTTACCGTAGAATGTTGAAAGAGCATCGAGTTCACGCCCGCGAGCTCTGACGTTCAGAAAGAAAGGAAATACGTCAGGTGGCTCTTGGCATTTTTCGAACACAGTCTCAAAAATCTAGAAATTTTTTTCCATTATCCTTTGTAGAATAAATTTTCCGCAGGCTAGATCACGATGACTTTTTTTTAAAAGTACTTTGATAGCTGTATATCATATTAAAAAAAATAATGTTCGTAAAAGAAAAGTTTATAATGTTTTGAACATATTATCGACAATCATAAAATAAACATAAACATTTTATTTAAATTTTCTCACGTGTATTTCTTTCTTGGAAGTATTTCATTTTTTACTACAAATATTTTTTTCTCCAACACTACTCCAACATTATAATTTTTTAAACGATCTTATTAATAATCATTTTCAAGTTATTTTTAAGGATATTTTACATGCGATGTTTAACACGTGTTTCGATGGTAAAATCATTGAATTTCTTCTCAAAATATCTCATAAAATAAATAATAGAATGACTCGATTCGACTTTTAATCAATTTGTTTAATTTTTCTGCAAAACATAGAATTTTACCAAAATTTTAAACGGTTTCTTTAAACGTCTAACTATGTTAAACGATGATTGAGAATCGTACGGCTCTTTTCTATTTACATATCGAGTGAGAAGAACGGAGACCAAACGAGACTTCACACTAGAAATCGTGTGATCTGTCACAAGGACAAAGAACATTCTTTTAATCGTGGGAAGGAAAAAAAATGGCTAAGCTGGCAATGTAATTGTACGCAAAGACTGTAAAAAGTAGATGCAACAAAAAATAAAAGTAAATAAAAGTAGCAGTGACGCTCCGAGATCGGGAATATGAGAATCTCCGTAAAATTATACTCTTATTTATCCATTGTTGATATTGATTTCTAAACACCTCCTTTTAATCTCTAATTGTGTTTCTGTGTCTATATTTAATTTTTTCGTTGTCGATTGTATTGCAGAAATAAGGCGATCGCGGATTATCTAAGTACCAACGGGTATCAGGATGCTCTGGAAGCTTTCAAAAAGGAGGCAGACATGCCGGGAGAGGTCGAGCGAAAGTATGGTGGATTGCTGGAGAAGAAATGGACCTCCGTCATACGACTTCAAAAGAAGGTTAATGCTCAAAGCATCATTGAAACAAAAATCCATCAAATTGTCACGTTAATCTATTTTCGAAGCTTCATAATAGCTTATTATTATTATTATTCTTTTGTAAAAAAAATTGTACTTTTGAATACAGGTAATGGAATTAGAATCTAAGCTGTCAGAGGCAGAGAAGGAGTTCATAGAGGGCGCACCAACACGAGGAAAGCGACTTTCGACCGAGTGGATACCGAGGCCACCGGAAAAACACACTCTATCTGGACACAGATCCCCGATAAACAGAGTTATTTTTCATCCCGTATTCAGTCTAATCGTATCGGCCAGCGAAGACGCGACTATCAAGGCAAGAATGAGAGCTCCATCGACATTTTTCGTAGGATAAATCTTGAGAAAATAAACCGCAAGTGTTCTCTTTCTATTTGATCCAGGTATGGGATTTCGAGAGTGGAGAATTCGAGCGCACTCTCAAGGGTCACACGGACAGCGTGCAAGACGTCGCGTTCGACCCGTCGGGCAAGCTTCTCGTTTCCTGCAGCGCTGACATGTCGATAAAGCTGTGGGACTTTCATCAATCCTTCGCTTGCGTAAAAACGATGCACGGACACGATCACAACGTCAACTCGGTGTCGTTCGTGCCACAGGGCGACTTCGTCGTCAGCGCGTCGCGCGACAAAACTATCAAAATATGGGAGGTTGCCACCGGCTACTGCGTCAAGACCCTCACGGGCCACAGAGAGTGGGTCAGAATGGCGCGGGTCAGTCCTTGCGGCGAATTAATCGCGAGCTGCTCCAACGACCAGACCGTGAGAATCTGGCACATGGCTTCTAAAGACACCAAAGTGAGTTTTCAATGATAAGCAATAACATCCATCAATAACATTCTGCCACAAAAAAATGTTCCTAAACATCGACAACATTTTTTGGAATCGTTGTTGATTAGAAAGAACAATAATGATCAGAATTTTGAGATTTTGAAACGTTGAGATGAATTTTAAGATAGTCCTATCGTTTTAAACAATCGTGTGCACATCTTCTTTAGTTAGTCTTCTCAAAAAAAATTTTTGCAGTACTACTCAAATCGTTGATAATTAGTTTTTGAAGTTGCAATTACTGATGAACAAAAATTTCCATTTTGTTGACAATACATAAATTTCCTTATTCGTTTTTATTTTTTACAATGATCTCTACTTTTTCTTAAATTACGTTAATTAGTTGCAAATGCCCTTTGACTAGTCCGCAGCGACTATTTTAATGAGATTCATATTTTGTTTTTCAGTTCGAACTCCGAGATCACGATCACGTTGTCGAATGCATTGCATGGGCACCGGAGAGCGCGAGAGCCTCGATAAATGCGGCGGCAGGAGCCGACAACAAAGGCGCCCACGAAGGTCCCTTCCTCGCTTCAGGATCACGCGACAAGAGCATCAAGGTTTGGGACGTCGGAGCTGGCGTTTGCCTCTTCAATCTCCTGGGACATGACAATTGGGTGCGCGGAATCGTCTTCCATCCCGGTGGTAAATTCATCGTCAGCGTGTCTGATGACAAGACCCTACGAGTTTGGGATACTCGCAACAAACGAGTAATGAAAACCCTCGAGGCTCATGTACACTTCTGTACATCTGTCGGTAAGTTATATTTTTTATTCTTATTATTTTCAAATTAAAAAAAAACTTGGCTTTGAATTTTCGTGAGTAACACACCGGGCACGAGAATCAAAGAAAAAGTCTTGTTCGCTTCCCTCTGCCTTTCTTTTCACTCGTTAACAGTTAATTTGTTCCATTGAAAAATTCTAGATTTTCACAAGAGCCATCCGTACGTGGTGACCGGAAGCGTGGATCAGACCGTTAAGATTTGGGAATGTCGCTAGTCATCGAAACACGTTGTTTTTTTTTGGATTTTTCGTCCTTTGGTTCGAGCTTTCGTCGAAATTACTCGGAAAGTTGGGAACGGACGAGGGATTGAGGAGAGGCGGAAAAAAAGTACGGATTCGATTGGAAGACGGACGAAAATCAAGAAAAAGAATTTACGCAGACGGGAAAATGCGTTAAAAAGCGAGAAAAAAAGATTTCGATTTCGTCGGGTATGAGGCCGTAAGCTGCTACAAAAAGCTATCGTGCATAATTATATTATAATGATTAAAAACAACAACAACAACAACAACAAAAAGAACACATAAACACCTACGGTTAAGAGCTCTTTAATTAATTTATAATAAAGTAATAATATTAGTAATTATTGATATGATATATCGTTTCACGGTAATGAATTCTCCACACACAATTGATCATAAATGCAAAAAATGATTATCGCGAGAGAAAAAATGTAAAAACCTCAGGGTCGGGTTCCAACGATTCAAGAGATGAAATGAACAAGTTCATAAAACGGATACGTGAAGAAAAGTGAAATAAAAATCAGCCGGGGGAGGACTTTCCCTGAGTTCTTATCGATGAGGGAAAAAGAGGTGAAGCGTTAACGATTCGTCAAGATAAAAGGAAAACGTCATTGATTTGTTTAACGAAACATTTTCTTTTTCTCGTTTTTTCGATCGATGGACAATCTTTCTCCTCGCACCTTCGAGGTTTGGAATTCAATTTTCGTTTCTTTCTCATCCTTATTTCTCATTCGTCCGTAATCAATATATCCGTATATCGATCGCGCGTGCGAATAGCCGCACGTCAGCGAAAATTGTAAATAACTCTGTTGCTTCTTCTTTTTTTTCGTCTGGTACGAATCAAGTTTTCGTCGATTTTCTTTTTTTTTATTATTGCCCACTACTTCTTTCTTTCTCCCTTATCTCTCTTCGATCGTTGCTCGTAATCTTAGCGTCAAGATTTTCTTTCGGTCTCTTTTTACAAAAAAGGCCGAACGCCTCGGTCACGATGATTTAATGATAAATAAAATAATATAATAACCATGCGAAATTAAATAAAAGTGAAAAACAAACTCGCGGCGAGTCCTCCTCGCGCTAATTTGCCTTGGAAGTATTTCTGAATTGGAAGTAAAAAAATATTTGCTTCACCGAGAGAAAGCCATCGAAAGTTCGTCCGGATTACTTTACAAATTTTTTTATTTATTGAGTACTCGGCTTTGTTCTTTTAATTTTAATTGTAATAAATGTGGAACGAGGAAAATATGAAAGCTTCTGCAGAAGAAACAAAAAAAAAACTATTTTTACGTGAGTTCGAAGATTGCAGATCGAAAAAAAAAAATATAGATTCCGGGAAACAGGACGACCGGCACGACGAAGAAATATTAACACGTCGATCGGAATTGAAATTATTTCTCAATCTCGAGGATCAGCGGTTGTTTCACAAAATATTTCGTCGCATGTAAGCTTACACGATATTAAATTTTAATATTTATAAAAAGAAACACACGTACATACACTAACACGAACACATATGCGAAACAAGGCGATCGATATTTTTTGCTCAGAAAGAAAAACACAAAAAAAAATGAAATAAGCTGTAAATATTCGGGCTTTCTCTTTCCTACGATGCGAAAAAGCCTTGGAAACGTTTTTCTTCTTTCCGATTTTCTCTATCTTTTTTAACGACGTTGAATTTTAAGAGATAAAAAAAGACACATTCCTTCGATTTGAGATTATGTTGATTTGTTACGTTTTGTTCAAATTTCTCGAAAAATGTACGACCATTTGAAAAAAAAAAATCAATCAGTTGTCTCGTTTTCAAGAGAGAAAAAAAAGATCGACGTGTAAAATTTTATTGCGATTGAGACGAGTGGAAACGACGAACACATAAATCTCGAGGAATGCGGAATATGAAAAAGGATAAAAGAAAAGGGCCCAACCGAATTAACGATGTTTATTGTATAATTTTATATAACGGATAAAGTTTAGCGCGCCATTGGTTTGATCATTAAAAAAAATTCTTAGTTGTCTTTTGTCAAACCCAGGGCTCTGAGACGCGAGATGATAAAATTGTAGTTACATACTTAAATGGAAAAAGGAGAAGAAAAAAAAAATTAAACTTACTACTAGCTAGCGAGACGTAGCACAGACTTTTAAACTTAGAAACTCGATGAAAATAAATTGAAGATGAAGAAAGCCACAGTAAAATCGACGAAATGGAGAACAAGAAGAGGTATTATCGATAAAAGTGACGAAAAATTGACGAGTGAAGAGCCACTGAAGGAAATATTTGCAAAGAGGTAAAACAGAAGAAAATATAAAACGGTAAAAAGTCATTTTCAGGACACGGTTTTGCTGCGACGAATTGTTTTCAACAAATATAATCAATCTTCTTTTTTTTTCAAACAGTATACGCTATTACGTCTATGAATTCGTTTTCTTGACTCCTCTCGTACAATTCTGTCCTTAAAATAAAAAAATAAAAAAAACATAAAAATAAAAACGATTTTAAAAACCACAAACACTACTGGAATGTTCCAATTTTCGAATTAACTTTTTTTTTCATGATGAATAAATAAAGGAAGTTGTCACTGACTCGCCAATTCTCTTTCGTCGTTTCCAAAGATTTTCTCTCTGAATTTTTTCAACATTCGCGAATAAAGTTTCAAAAGGAGCAAGCCGTAAAAATGTTCGCAACGAGCCGGAAATTGCGAGAAGAATGCCTACAGAACGCATAGAGTATTTAATGTTTGTGAAATATTTATTTTTCGATGTTGATTTTTCGTCAGATTTACTCGACATTGTTTCGCGCTTCGAGTTGTAGCATGCGGAAGATTGACCGCGATTAAAATTAAGATTAAAACGACTGGGGCCGTACTTTTCACTCAGAAAGATTTCGCCAGTAACTGCGAGCCGAATACTTTTTGTTTTTTAGAAAATTCTTATGATAAAGGTATGTTAGTATAAACAATAAATAAAACAATGTAGAAAAAGCTTTTACAAGTAATGCAATGACAAGAAAACTGTTTTTCTCATTCCCGTTGACGAGCGGGCGCTTATTCGCAGTGATAATCATAATTATTCGAACAATGGAATAATAATCGAGGATTATTCATAACTTGTGATATATCGAGCAGCTGAGCAGAAACGGAATACGAAGAAACCAACTTGTGTCAATAAAGAATTTGAAAACGATGTGTCAAAACGTATTTCAATTGAAAAAAAAAACATTTTTCATTTATAATTGCAACTCTGTTGTATCTATAACTTTGAGTTTTCGATAAAAAATGTTTCAATCTATGATTTGAAAACACGCCAAAAGTATAAATTACATACCCTAATTTTTTAATACAATAAGTTACATACTTTTGTTTGACTGGACTCGTAGCGTCATCTAAATATTCCCGGCGTCGAAAATAGCGCGATCTTTTTGGTTATGTGCGTTCACGGGAATTTACATATTTGTTGTTGAATAACTGAGGCGTTGCTTTCACAACCGATGTCGCAATTATAGACCTTGATTTCAACATTAACTGAGCACTGACGCAGCACATTTTAACGACTATAAAGCACTCCTGTGAAAAATAGACACCATTTGATCGTTTGCCGGTGACACGCACCGTCCCAACTGAAAAATTAATTATTCACTGTCATTCATAGTAATTCGTCAGGAAATCTAACGGGAAGGTTGGTAAAATCTATTTTATTCAGCGATAAGAATAATCATGTCGAAATCAGCGTTGGAACTCGTTAAATCAGTATCTAGGTACGCTCTCAAGAGTAATGGTTATGCGCAGTGCATGAAAAATGTGAGTACTAAAAAAGTGTGTTTACAAACTGAATATTCCTTCAATTTTGTTGTACTATCTATCGGTTGTCACGTCTTCGCAGGCAATTTACTTTTTCTGACAAATTATTGTACGGACGCAGGTAGAATTCATATCTGCGGGTAATGGAAACTGCATAGCAGAGTTCACGGTTGGACCGGAGCATTTGAACGCCGCTGGAACTCTGCACGGCGGTTGTACTTCTACGCTCATCGACTGTGTTTCCTCTTATGCCCTGATGACGCAAGGAACTGGATCTCCGGGAGTCTCTGTTGATCTCCATGTTACGTAAGAAATCGATCCTTGCCCCGTCAAAGGATTTTTTACGTCTTGTAACAAATTTCTGTATTTATTTTTCAGCTTTCTCAAAGCAGCTTCCCCTGGCGACATTGTAAAGATTGACGCTAAAACTGTCAAGGCAGGACGCACGCTAGCCTTTTTAGCTGTGGAGATGTCCAAAAAGGGAGACGGTGTTGTGGTAGCGAGAGGCTCGCATACTAAATTCATTGGTCAATCCTGAACTCATTGCTTCAACTAATAGTATAATTTGTATAAAATCAATTCATCGGGAGAAGTTCAAGTAAGCATGCATTTGTGTACATGTACAGTAGGTAACAATATTGAAATGTAGTTAACAAGATGTAATAAAGTTTCTTATTTTAATGAGAAATGGTACATAACAATTCGATGAATTGAGTATATGACAATATCAAACATTTCTATATTAAAAAATTATTGAAAACGTTATAAATATGTTTTTCAATCTGTTATAAAATTCATGTGCAAAACTTTCCAGTGCACGAGTCACGGATTTTTGTTCGTTTCGTATTGTTATTTGAGCTTATTCATCAAAAAGTGATAAATTCGTCACGTTAAAAAAAATTAATGGATAATATTAATACTAAAGTTTATAAGGCACTGCATTGTGTACACTCACAACTGTTTGGGAACAAAAGAAACTGAACGAGCGTCGGAGTCGAGAAAGGCTCGCATCGAGCTTCAAAAATTCGTAATATATTCTACGTACCTACTATTTGTCAAATTTTTTAAAAGACAATACTGTGCAATTTTGTACAGATAAAATGAGAAAACGAATTTCATGGTTCTTCCAAGATTATTCCTTATTGAAACGCTTGCCATTTCGTTATCGCGTGACCAGGTTTCGCCATAGCTTGTTTCCATTGTTCCGAATAGGATCCTTCGCAATCTGCTCCTATCGTGAGCTGACCAACGTTCGTTTTCTTTCCTGAATACAATATTTGTCATAACAAGAACATGCCTTTTTCTTAAATTCAAAATTTTCATATTTTAAAAAAATTCTTTAAAAGTTTGAAAACCGCTCACCCATTTTATTCTTCGAAACGAGTTTTACGACAAAAGTTACGCCTTTGAGAGCTCCCTCGTAGGGATTATCAGCGATGACCTTG
Source organism: Cremastinae sp. A BG-2022a (assembly GCA_030522545.1). Lineage (NCBI taxonomy): Eukaryota > Metazoa > Arthropoda > Insecta > Hymenoptera > Ichneumonidae > Cremastinae sp. A BG-2022a. The sequence goes on along the minus strand of JAPYYW010000149.1, from coordinate 27,439 downwards.
GCCTCGTCGGGAGAAAATTTCAGAGATACCGACGGCGGAAAACGATCGCTCTTCCAAAAATGCGTAACTCGTCCGCCCTCGACGACGGACATTTTGATGTACATCTGTCCCTTGAGGGTTTCTTGCTCTTGCATCGTTTGAAGCGAGCATCTCAAGCGTGAGAGACTCAGCACTAACTTTCCTTCGCTCACGTCCTTCTTATCACTTTTTTCTTGAATCAGGATCATTTCCACTTGACCCTTTTTACTCTCTCGCTGGAAAAACGTTTTCATAGTTCATGAATATTATTAGGAAAGGAAAATAAAAAAAAATTATTTTCAGACACATAGTTGTTATTTTTCTTTTATGGTTCTTATATTCTCACCCTATCTTCGGCTCCGCAGATACCGCTGCCGATGGGTCTTAACGGTTTCCAGAGATCGCCGGTGGAGACGTCGCTCGAGTGTTTCGCCCTTGGCGGCTTCGAGACGAAATTCTTCGGGTCGAGGGGAATCGTCGTTGCGCCGACAACGCGTCGCTTGTCCATGCTCTTTCTCTCGACGGAGGCCGGTTCGGAAAGCTTGTCCTTGCCGAAAAATTGATTGAAGAATTTGTTGCCCTTCGATTCCTGCTCGCCGGAAGTCGAGCCTCCCGTCGTCGAGTCCTTGTCCTTACCATCCTTCTTCGAGCTCTCGTTTTTCTTAGACTTTTCTTTCTCGCCTTCCTTCTTCTCCGTCGCTATCAACGGCTTGTCCTCCAGAATTGCGTAAAGCGTCGCTATTATCAGTCTTGAACCACCGACCTCTTCCTCGACCACTTCTTTCTTCCCGAAGCGCGACTTCGTCTCTTTTCTCAAGTGAAACACAAATTCCTCGTCCCATTGCGGCCACGACTCGTTCCTCGTCGTCGTCTCGAACTTTTCCTTTCCGGGAAACAATTTTACCTGCAAATTACATTTTTTTTTCATGTCGTTAAGGCACTAAACCACTTTGATATATTTTTTTTTTCATTTCCTGAAAGATAAATTTGTTGAGACTGATCTCACCAAATTTTATAAAGAAATTCGTAAAATTTGCGGAAATACAGCATTTTATTTTACATTTTCCATTTTTCAAACTACATTTTTCAACGTGATTGACAGTATATTTAAAAAACTATTCATCCGACTTGCATTGATCAAGTCTCAAAATCCAGTCTCTATGGCACAACGTAGAGGTTTTTGAAAAATGAGCCTCCTATTTTTTTTTTTCAAAAACGATGCAAATTTTAGGTGAAAGTGGAAAAAAAATTCACTTGTTCATTTTTTTTAGATATCGAAAATTGCCTATGTGATGCCATAAAGCTATATACATATCTATTTTATAAATATATTTTTAATGTAACTCGTATGACTGAATTTCATAATTGTTGAATTTCTCTCAACCAGCAATTTCGTCGCAGCGTCCGTTTAGAAACGACGTACACCGCAAATTATTGTTGAGATTAAAATTTAAAAAAATGTATACTATCTTCGATATGTATATATTGAATACCAGTATACTCATTTTTAAAAAATATTCATCGTTTCCTCGAAAAAAATTGTGGAAAATACACCCTCTTCACGCGCGCTCAAAGTGGTTTAGTGTTTCAAATAAAATCGCTCTCGTTGTGCTGCAATGTTAAAAGTAAAATTTTATTCCGCTCACGGCACCTTGACGACGTAACTGTTGACTCTGGTGAACCCAAAATTTTGCGGCAAGTGTCTCGCTCCGAGAACGGTCACGCGCAGAGTCTTCTCATTCGGCGAGTGTACGATTCTTATTCCAACTTCCGGTTCCAGATTCACCGTTCTATCGAGAGGTGCCGTTACGCCTTTCAGCCCGTTGTCGATGAAACTTTTTATCTTGGCCAACGCCATTTCTCTCGTGCGAATAAACACTCCGTCATGCATCCATTATAATTTTTATCAAAAAAATTCACAATCGACTCGCTGTTCGTTCGACGAGTCCCTGAATCAACATCTCCCAAAGTCCGCAACCTGTTGTCTAAAACATACATTTTTTTCTTTTTAATCAAACAACTAAAGAAAAATTAAAACTTATTTTTCATTTTTTTGTTGTATTTTTATAATTTTATGATTATAAAAAGTATTAGTATTATTTAATTAAATTCGTATTAATTATTCAAGGATTGCGTTCGAATAACGAAAATATTTTTTTTCTCGTAAAATTAAGAAATATGAACGTCAGTGCTATTATTTTAAACCGGTCGATAAGCCGACCGCTAAAAATGCTGTGTGGGTCAGGCTGGCTCTCCGCTCGCACTTTATTTATTGAAATAGTTTGCCCGTGTGCTCGGTCGTAAAGTCGCGAAGCGCGAATAGCCGGCTCACCGATCGAACATAAATGATATCCGCAACGTGTTCATATGGAAATCAATGACGCGACGCAGAAATTCAATGTATACGAAAAATACATCGATCGCGTGGAACTCCAGAGATAAGCTCGATGAAGTTTTCGGCGATGACACGCTGGAATGATTTTCGATTTGTTTACTCTAAATGGCCACCTGCTCGAAAAACTTACGAGCGTATGTCAAAAAATCGCTCGATTTTCAAATGTATTTTGTTCTCCCGTAATTATTCCGTTTGAAAAAACGATTGATAACTACTCTTTGGAAGTCAACGTAAAAAAATTTGATTTAATTATTTTGAGGATGTTTGTAGAGCAAAAAATCAAAAGTTTGACAACGTTTTTTTCGCGTACAAAGTCGTTTGTAAATAAAAATTTATTAAGAAAAGTTGCTGCAAATCAACTGAAGAAAAACATATTTGAAATTCAAGGTAATCCAATTAGATGAAGTTTTTTTAACGCCATACAGAGATCAATGCAAAATTTCGCTGAAATTAGGAAGTTCGTTACTGAGATATTCAATATACAAAATTACAACTTCAAACACGTGCTCATATGTTAAGATATAAGAAATAGCCATTTTTAACAATTAATATCTTAATGAGAAGTTTCCTAATATTTGTGAAATTTTTATACAACCTTTTACAAAATTGCGAATTCATTCATGACCTACCTTGAATTTTTTCAGGGAGAATGTCGATTATATTTACCAAAACATATGTAATATTAAAAAATAATTTTTTTGATGCTACTACGATAGGATTACCTTCGTACGTAAAGATATTTCCATGCATGATTTTCTAAAATGAATAATTACGCGAAGATATCGAATAAACGTCATGTCGTTGACAGCGTGTCGAATACAAAACGCGCGAACGACACGAGTATAGTAGAGTGATTAGTAAAAGAGCCACACCTCGGTGTCTAAATATCTCATCTGTAGTCTGTTCACGGACCGGTAATTTTCGACAGACGTAAATCACTCAGAGATTCGACTCGGATTAGGATTTGACGTTCATTGTCGTTCGCGAGGGCCGATAGAAAATTTCATGAGACGCGATCTCGTAAAAATGGTTTTTTTTTCGAAAATAATCGAAGACTCATACGTCGACGCGGTATTTAATAATAGCTTCGATGAGAAGAGCGCGGAATGAATAAATAGTTCCTCGTGAGATCGAGTTTAAGGTGGTTGGTATGTAAAATAAACGTCGATAGATTTTGATAAAATTTTGTATAAACTTTCTTTAACGTCATATATTTACCAAATTTTATAAGGTTTCACCGTACAGAAGTTGAAATGTTTAATGACAAATATCACATTTTTCTGTACACTCTTCACAAGAGCGCGTGCTACAATTTTCGACAATAAATATCTCGAATTCTAGACGGTGAAGTCTGCTAAAATTTTACTGAGAATTTTATACAACATGGACGAAAGTTTGTTTAATTTTATCGAAAAATTTATCGTAAAAAATTTGTTAATTATACACCAAGTGTATCTATTATTTTTGACCGTGAATAATCTTGAATTCAGAGTCTGAATGGTATCCACATACCATGTGGTTTTTGAGATTAAATTTATCAAGAAAAGTTGTTGCAAATTGTTTCAAGAACAACATATTCAAAATTCAAGGTCATCGAAGGTGACTTGTACTTTTTACGTATGTATGAATATTAAAAAAATTATAATCTTAGGATTTTTTTTAAAAATTTGAGGAAGCTTCTTTGAAGTACAATAAAGAGCTATGCTATGCTAAATTTTAAGAAGGTTCACCATCTAGGTTTCAAGATATTTAGGATTGAAAATCGTAATATTATGGGAAAGCATTGAAAATTGGGATTTTTAATAATAAATAACTCAATTTCTACGTGGCGAAACCTCTTAAATTTTCGTACGCGTATGCTTAACATATCAATGAATGACTGTACCAATTTTCAACAAAATCCTAAATAATCGATAAAACTATAAAACTACCTTAATTATACGTCAAATGTATCTATTATCTTTGACTGTGAATAATCTTGAATTCAGAGTATGTCGTTCTCAAATAAATTTGCAACAACTTTTCTTAATAACCTTGATCTCGCAAATCACTGTGAACGTCAGAAAAACGCCATAAAAACGGGAGAAACTTTTGGATTTGACTGTCACAGACCAACAGTTATTTCCTGCGACTACTTTCGTCTATTCTCGAGATCGCGAAGGCTTTCTGAAATTTACCTGCTCGTGATAGCGAGCGATTGGAGGAAAATCGTGCAACGATGAGACGCGTTGCAAGGAAACGTTTTAATAAAAAGCGTCACGTCGAGGAAGCAATCGAAGCGAACGTTTCAGCTTCGATCTATGTCATTTCGGTCGCGTCAATCTCTGGCCAGCGCAAATAGGAATTCCGGGCTAGAATTCCGCTCCGAGCGTTTCCCGTGTTTTGTTTTTGTCGAGTCAATTTCAAGATTCGAGACGCGACTCGTCCGATGCACATTCCTGTCCGTTTTTTTTTTCACCGTCGACGGAAAGGTATGTAGTTGGCATACTTCCACGCCTTCAATTATGCACGAAGACCTCGGTTACGATGTCGCAACTTCGGGAAAATTTTTCTAAAGTCTGTGGGAAAATCGACAATCTCGCACATGCCATTGTTTTTACCACCCAGCTCGCAAACTTTTCTCCGGAAGCTATATCTATTCGCATTCGTGCGAGATATATAATTCTCGAAAAAAAATCGTGAAATACGAGCACGGTATAATTAAAAGAAAAAAAACTTTTATCGACTCGCTTATTTTGTCTCAAACTCTCGAATGAATTCTTATCTCGTATTTGTACACCTTGATTAAAACGACTCGATGCGATGATTAGTTTTCGAAATGACTTCGAGAGATTCGTGAAAATTTTGTTGAGTTTTGAAAAAAAAATGTTCGTGACGCTCGGGGCGATCGGTTATCGTGCGAAAAATATCACGCAGGTGACAGTTAACGACGTACTTGGTGCTCGATTATCCAAAGAGCGTGGAATTCACCGCCGCGATTGAGAAGACTCAATTTTCGAAGAGCGAGCCTGCGACGCACGACAGTGCCTCGTCCGATCGTCCGTACTTGATTTTTGTTATTCCCCGGCCAGTCTCGCCGATGGGCGAGTCCCGAATGTTGTCACTCGCGATATCGACGAAGAGTGGTTGAAAAATTGAAAAAAAAGAAGAAAAAAAAACGGTTGAAAAAGAGGAAAATCGAGGGGAAAAGTGCGTTGTGTAAAATTTAGAATACACTTCTTGACGAGCGTTTGGCGGAGCGAGAGATAATACGCAGGGGCTGTCAAGAGACGAGACGGAGCGAGCAAAGAGACGCGACGTTCCCGATAGGCGTGCTTGTGTACAACTCGGAGCCCCGCTTCGCTTTATAAGACGCCAAGTTACATAGGGTCCTCTCTGGGAGCCGGAGAGGGGAGAGAAGCCTCGCGATTTGTGCGTTTCCTCTCCTGTGTTCACGCGAGGTACATGCCGATTGTCCGCTCCGACGCTGTCCCCTTTGCGTCGGAGCCTCCACGCGGTCCTTACACTACGTCGGACACGGCTCAACGGAGTACCTCAATCTTTCACTTTGCCTCTTTCGCTCCAATGCGAAAATTGTTCAGAATCTTGTATTTGTGGATTAATTAGAGACACTGAAAGACTCGAGAAATAAAGACAATTTTCCTCTCTCGTCTGTTCTTTTGACACATTCACGAATAAACAGAGGTAGGATCGTCGTCAATGTTTTATTTCGATATTTCTTTACTCCGCTTTGCAGACTCAAAAGTGTTTCGCTCGACTTTTGTTTACCCGGTAACGAGTGTTCGAAAAATGCGTTCCAGTTTTTTGGACCGGATAATTCGATGATGAAATATACCATTACGAGGTTTACAGTCGATGAGCAAACGAAATGTTGACCGAACTGAAAGATTCGCTCCTGCAGACGCCGCTCCTGGCAGCACCGTTCCGATTATGAACCGCGTGCGATCAGATATATATCTCGTACGAATTGTAACATCCGTGCGTGCAGCTCGACTCGGCTTTCTGCAAGGTCGCTGTGTTCGTTATATCGAGAAAAAGAGCGTCGCCTGCTCAGGAAAACTTGACTGTACCTCGTTTACGATCAGGGCCGTACGTAATCGAGTCTGTCGTACTTCATACGCAAACGTATTTTCCAAAATTTCTTGATAACTAAATAGTATCAAAAAATGTATAATATTAGGGTAGTTCAAAAGAAATGATTAATTTTTTTTGTCGCGGACACACGTTTAATATCTTCGGAATGATAAAAAAGATGCCACACCAAAGAGGTGACGATTTACAATTTTTTAATTTCCCATTTAAATAACATTGGAAACATTTTTTTTTCATTCGGAATTTTGTAACTCAATGTCGGAGTATTTCACATACATGCGCTTACAAATTTTTGTAGAAAATTTGATGCTCTACAAAAAAGGTCTCTTGTAATTTTTCGATAAATTGACTCCTTCAAAAGCTATTCAAGATTAAAATTGAAATTGTACGAAAATTCACTTTTAAATGAGTAAATCTGTATAAAATTAATATAAATATTTTAATTAATCGATACAGCGAAAAAATGTACTAGTAATTTTGCATCCATGTAGTATATTAATAAATAACACCTCAATATCCGTCTATTTAAAAAAATTATGATGTTGTATGTGATAATATTGCTATAGAGCCATTTTTTTAGTAAAAAAAAATTTTCTTAAGTTATAAAATGATTGATTGACATGATTTTGTACCACTTGAAATGTTTTACAAAAAAGCCCATAATATTTTACGGTGTTTATACAGATTTATAACTGTACAGATGAATTTTTACACAATTTCAATTTTGATCTTGAATAACTGCTGAAAGAGTCAATTTATCGAAATATTACAAGGGACCTTTTTCGTAGTGCGTCAAATTTTCTATAAAAATATATATGCAGTATGTAAGTTACTCCGACATTGAGTTACAAAATTCCGAATGAAAAAAAAAATTTTCTATAGTTCTATAGGTACAGTCAAATAAATAGTTTTTATTTCAATTTATCTCTACATATTCCATGTGGTTTTAGAGCTTAAGTCAATTAAGAAAAGTTGTTGCAAATTGTTTCAAGAACTAAATACTCAAAATTCAAGGTCATCCAAGGTGACTTGTACTTGCTACGTATGTATGAAAATTTAAAAAATCATAATCTTAGAATTAAAAAAAAATTGAGGAAGCTTCTGTGAAGTACAATAAAGAGCTATGCTAAATTTTAAGAAGGTTCACCATCTAGATTTTAAGATATTTAAGATTGAAAATGGCAATATTTAACACGAGCCCTTATGTGAGAACACTGAAAATAGGGATTTTCAACAATAATAAATATCTCAATTTCTACGTGGTGAAACCTCTTAAAATTTGTTACGAATTTGCGTAACATATCAAAGAATGACTGTACCAATTTTCAACAAAATCCTAAATAATTGATAAAACTATAGAACAACCTTAATATAATGTGCTCTTTTTGAAAATAAAAGTTTTCGAGGCATTCGTCGGAACAATAAAAATTTTCGTGACGTTCGAGCAACTTTTCGTCATATCCTGCTCTTTGTCAGTGTATTTTTGACATCACAACATACAAATAACTACACGAGTGGAATATTCGTTCTACCTTCGGTATAGACGAGCGCACTTGATTCGAGGACGGTCGAGAGATTTTCAGATGGCAGATCTAGCTTCCATTTCGGTATCGGGTGCGCGGAATGCGGCTAATCCGCGCAGAGGAACCATAGTATAGATCGCAAATTGCAAAATAAGCAAGCGCGACGGAATATTCGTCAGCGAACTGCATCGCAATTTCAGAACAGTCAGCCGGAGCCTTGTTCTTCGATGATAAATAAAACAAGTCGCATCTTCAAAGATTTTAATTATCATATAACTTTAGCCCGTACCAGCGGTGACGCGCATTGATTCCTGTTTTATTATTCTCAATCACGAGAGAACGCGATTTTCATAAATAACTTCCCTTAGAATATGCGCGCCGATTTTTAGACGAAACATGACGACTGAACCAGCTGTAATGGCTGAAAGAAAGATCCTGAAACAATTGTGAGAAAAAAGCTTGTCAGATTTTTATTAAGGTAGTTCTATCAAAAAATCTTTTTTTTTTAGGATTTTGTTCAAAAATTTGCAAAAACCTTCTTTGATACAGTGTGCAATTGTATATTAAATTTTAAGAGGTTTCACTACGTAGAACTCGAGATATTTATTGTCAAAAATCACTATTTTCTATATTTTTATTGAAAAAATTCAGAACTTCCAAACTGAAACTATTCTCAGTCCGACAATAATAAAATTTCCTTTGATGTAAAAAACGTTAACGTTGGTGAATAATGAGGCACTTGATGGGTAGAAAAAGTTGAAAAATCTTTTAATTTTTTATACTGATAAAATCGTATCAATAATCACTCTCATTCCTAATCTCGCGATAGGATGAAAGAACCTGATAACGATCATCGTGCTAAAAATATAATTATACTATCGATTTTTCATTCGTTTAGTTTCATGAATATTAAAAAAAATATAATTTAATAATTCTAAGCAGTAATAAAACATGAACAACATTTGCTAGTCTTTTTCACGAATCCCTTTATTAGCTTTCGATGACAACTGTTTTATTGCTAAATTCGATCACTCGAGTGCTCTACCACGAGACGATTGAAAAGACGATTTTCGTACAATGTTATTGTCTCATCGTCCGCGGTGATTTTCCGAATGGTTAAAATATTATTGTTCGTTTAACTCTTATTGAATATTACGGAGTGTGAGAATGACAAAAATGCGTAATTATGATGAATTTAAAGTATACGATAAAAAATGTAATGACGAGCTTTGACAGCGTCAAATAAATGGCGATAAACGATTAAGGTAGTTCCAGCTCGAAAGTTAAATTCATTAAATTTTTCACGTGTAACCTACAAAAGTAATATTTACTTAAAAAATAAAATATTTCTACAGACTTTCTTGGAAACTTGCTTACCCTATTTTGACATCATATAAAAACTGCATTAAATTCAAAAATAATTAACCGAATATAAGTTTTAAATGAATAGAATCATTGATTATTAAAAATCATAAATTTGAACGTCAAATCTGATGAGAATGAGTTACAAAAAATTATAATTTTCAATAATATCAAAATTGTACTTAATTTTTCGTACGACGTCAAAATATTCTTAGCAATTTTCAAGAATCCATAGATAAATATTTTCGTGCAAGAACTACCTTAGGATAAAAAGTGACATCTCGGACGCGACAGTCGCATCTTTCGACCATCACGATTCGAAGAACAATTATGCGGCAATGATTGGTAATAATACACAATTCGATTACAGCCTTAGCACTTAGAAAAGAACATGGCCTTTCTTTACCAAATAATCATAATAATAGAGTTGAATAAAAATAAAAAATTGAATATATTAAAATTGATTGCTAATCCGTCAAACGAAAAATCAAAACTTGAACAATCATACCTCAAAGTTATCTATACTTATTTCGCGACGAAAATGAAGTGTTGTATATTAAAAAAAAAAAAAAATTGACACGAAATTGGGAAGCACTTTTCAAGCGAATCCTTAAAAATCTATCATTCCATAAACAATCACGATACATCCGCAAAGTTTTTCTTCACTCTCGAGACGACGAACGGACTTGAAAGAAAAGGATCGTATTCCACAGTTTTCTTTTACTTTTTTTTTTCGTTTTAATCATCCAAGTCTCGGGCGTCCGATTCTTCTTGTGCATATCTGTTCATTTTTTTTCTTCGTGTATAAGAATATCATAGTCGGCTAGTAGCTACGTTCAATGTCGTTACAAAAAAATTACTATAAATCTTGTTCCTTTCTCATCCCATATCTCGCTCGTGAGCCATGTAAAAATAATTTCCATCAGTGTCGTTGCGTTACAGGCATCAGGTTATCACTAGACTCCTCTCGATTTTACTGACGATTAGCGTATTCGCATGCCTGAGATTACTTCTACGATATCACGAGAGATAGAAATTTGTTCGAAAAATTGTCGGTAGGGTGAAAAAAAAAGAACGCCGTCGAGAAATCTCGCGATAAAATACAATTTTGCGCCAACGTTTTTACAGGACGATAACTCGGGGGAATAATTATACATCGCTACTTCGCGAATATGCTGAGAATGAAGAAAAAAAAACAACTTATTCGCGATTACAGTCGTTTGGCAAACTCGTCAATCAAAGACTCAACGTCGGGAAGCGACACGAGTGGAAGTATAGCTTTCGCAAATAGTATTCGCTGCGCTAGAGACTATTCAACTTTTCGCTTAATTTCTAAAATTGGAGATTTCGCAGTGGCAACGGTCGTGCAATGATTAAAGCAGTGTTTTCAATTTAAAAAAGCGAGATCGTTTTCAGGCGAATTTTCTTCAACCCCGTTTTCTTTGTGACTAGATTAAATGTAATTAGGATTCGCGAGGACCGAATTCGGAGAAATAATACAAACGTTCGTCGACGAATACTTGGCGCGAGCTCTTAAATCTCCCGAGTTCTCGAAACAGCCCTAATCGCTCAACAAGATCGCGATTTTCCACGATCGTTCCGGCAATGAATTTTTCACTCGTTATTCCTGTTGCTCGTTTATCTCGTCCCTCAAACCTGCAGCGTTATAATCTCGTTATATCCGTAAAAAATAACGGATACCTGACTACCATTGGGAGTGCACGTTGGAAAATCGTACATCGAAGACGTGTAAAATGGTCACTATCGAGTTGCTCTCTGACAAAGAACACTGTCGTTTCTCGTTATTTCGCACACTCGTCGCAAGACTGCGCTTCGGTTGGATACCCTTTTACGGGTTTCGTTACAAGAGATATAGCATTGAATCTCGCAAGAGTTCTTCGAATGCCCTCGCAGATACTATTTACACGATAACTCAAATAAAGTTAATTCTTCTTTTCATCAACATCGGAGTCGGGAATTGTTTAGGCACTGGCATAAGAGAGCTCACTCGAGCCCTGTTACGAATTTGCTGATTGAAAGTCCCTACGTGCATTCCTGCGGGAGGACGCAACCTGGAACTTGGTAAAAAAAATGACCTCCGCGAGGCATAGCTCGTTTATCGTCGGTCTCTGATCAAATAGCGAATGTCGAATGAAACTCCGGGACTACCAACTATACAGCTATAAGCGGTTAAATTCGGGCGTCATAAATAGCGGAAGTCGCGACTTCCTCTCCGCGAAACTAGGCATATTATCGATGGATAAAATCTATTGAATTTATACAACTGTACACCTGGCAACTACCACACTCACGTTGCGCGCGTAAAAAACAACAGGAGAATCGTATCAAATCGTTAGAAATTTTGCTGACGCTTTCTCTTCGTGTCCATTGCGTCGAGGATCGGCTGTCTCTTCGTTTGATACCTCTTTCGCAGCTCGTCGATCTCACGCTCCATCTCGGCGTCCAGACTGGCCATGCGCTGCTGAAGTTCCTCGTACGACAAGAACTTTAACTGAAATTATTCAATTTTAGATTATTTCAACGATATTTTCATTTTTTGAGGCGTTTTTAAGGAGGTACTTGCATTTAGCGCTTTTAATTTCTTAAAAGTTTGCATAAAGTATCATCGTGTCAAAATTGAGATATTAAATATTGAAAATAACAATTTTTCGGAGCTTGCCATAAGAGCTCACGTTAAATTTGTTATTTCAAACATTGATTATCTCAATAACTAGAGTATCCTCTTTAAAGCATTTTTGCTTCTTAAAAATCGTGCAAAGTTTGTTTCGATGAATAAATCACTTTCGATACTTACAAAATCAAAATCACGTTCGCTAAATGCGTTTTGAAACTTGGGTATGTTGTTGAGCTGGGGTTCCTGTACGGGATGGGAAATTTGATTGAGCTGGAACTGCAGGTGGCTCTGAAACCTCTGCGTTTCCGTGGGATTCTGCAGGTCGACTTTGTTCTCGGGCTCCGGGTTGTGTCCTGACGGTATCTGCCCGTTACCCTGCAATCCAATCTGTTTTTTTCGTCTTGTTATTCATTTAGAAAGTATGAGAAATATTTTTAAGAGTACGAGAATTCAATGAACTTTGAAATATTGTTTTTAAATACATATATCAAGAGTTGAAGAATCATTAGATATTGTTTCTCATGGGAAATTTGTACATTTATGAATTAAATATGAGTTTTGTGAAGATCTTTATGAATATCTTTTGTCTGGTCTTGTAGACGGTAATCTCGAAACTTTTCACTAAAATTGTTCTTATGTAATTACTTGAACAATAAAAAGGGTCGAAAATATATTTACGAATTGTCAATTGATAGTCTAGCTAAGATACAAGAAATTTGCAATATTTTGGCAAAAGGCAAAGTCTGAATACATTAAACGAAATTTTCTTACCTTGACGATATCCGGGGCTTCTTTTTTGTCAAAGTGATCGAGAAATAAGGGTCGATACTTTTTGCCAGACTCCACCGAGCCGGTATTGTGCCCTGCGAATAAAGTTCGAATCGATTGTTAATTCATCGCTTGATTATAAAGTTAGTCAAAAATGGAAAAAAAAACTTACTTTTCATGGTAGCCTCGGTGTCCGTGTCACTGTTTATTACCATCGTGCCAAGATCGAGAATTGCCGAAACGAGAGTCCCGGTGTCCGGAAGATCGTGGCTCGGTACCAACGTTCCTGAGTCTTCTGGCAAGGGCTTCATAGTTCCGCTGCAATCCTCTTCGTCCTGTCCAATGGTTTCATAAATTACTCTTCTTCAAACTGTTTTTTATAAATATATTTCTAAATATCATCGATGAGTCACTCACCGAATCGTCAACGTTTGACTGTCCTTTCACTGCCACGTTGTTGATAATATGAGCACGGTGAGAACTTTGTTTCTCTCGTATCTCGTGCGCTTCGGCGATCATGTTACTCAAAATATTCGGCTGTTTGGCGGCTCCTTGAAAATAAAATAACAGATCGTTTATTAATTTATTAAATTATAAAGTTTATTAAATTAATCATGATACTGTTTCGGCCGTTTGGCCTAGATGAACTCCAAGATTCCCGTGAATAGCATTATTAGAATAGCGCACCGTTAAAATAAGACACTGTGTCGGATTATGTTTAAGGTAGTTCTATCAATACTGTTAAATTAAAAAAAAAGTATCTTGGTTTATCTACGTATTATGTGGTTTTTCAGAAAATTGCTAACTGATTTCAGAATAGCATATTCAAAATTCCAGGTCACCTGTACTTGCTACGTATGTATGAAAATTAGAAAAATCAAAATCTTTGAAATTTTTTAAAAACTAAAGTTAATTTCTTAAATGTGCTTCAATAAGCTGTGCAAAATTTCAAGAAGTTTCACTACCCAAAAGTCAAGATATTTGAAGTTGAAGATCGTAATATTTAACATGTCCTCTTATAGGAGAGTACCGAAACCTCTTAAAATTTAATATACAATTATATCAAAGAAAGTTTTTACTAATTTTTAACAAAATGTTGAGAAAATGATTTTATGATAGAACTACTTTAAAAATAGAATAATCGTTGATTTACTGAAATAATATAATGTCCGAGGACCCGATATATCCGGCTGTATCCGTACGACGACTAACTCGAAAATATAGAGCGCGTTACAATATCGAGCCCGAAAATGTAAGACAAGTGGCCTTGAGACGTAAATTTGTAAACACGCGTACCGATATTCACGAGCAGAGAACTTTGCGAGAATATTCGAGAATATTCTGAAAGATATAATAATGAAAATAATAACTCTTTGCAGAGACAGATTCGATATAATTTTTGTGACTGTTTTTTAAAGAAAAAAATGAACGTACCTATGAATTCATGATTAAGTAACTCTGTAGCTGTGGCTCGCTCCTCGGGATTCTTGACCAAGCAGCCGCTCACGAAATCGATAAATTCGGAACTCCACTGATCGGGCTCTCTGAAACTCGGCGGTGGCTTCGTCGGGATCATGAATATTGCCCTCATCGGATGGATGTCTCCGTAGGGTGGTTTGCCCTCGGCCATTTCTAACGCCGTGATACCCAGCGACCAGATATCCGCGACGCAATCGTACCCGATTTCTTGAATGACTTCCGGTGCCATCCAGAATGGAGTACCGATTACCGTGTTTCGTTTGGCCATTGTGTCCTGGAACAATCAAATTTAATACGATAAAAGTGAGTAAAAGACTGCTTTTTAATTGAATATTGTCCCAATTCTTTGGTGAATCACTTCATAATTTTGAAAACGAATCTTCAATCGTACCGTAAGCTGTCCGGCTACTCCAAAATCAGCCAATTTCGCGTGACCCTCGTTGTTGAGTAAAATGTTGCCAGCTTTTATGTCCCTGTGTATTTTCCTTCTCAGGTGCAAATACTCCAGACCCTTTAGCGTATCACAGAGTATAGTCGCAATCTCATCTTCTTGAAGAGTCTTTTTTCTTAACCTCATAATATCGCTGACTGAACCCGCACCACAGTATTCCATGACAATCTGAGAAAGAATATGTAAAAGTCCAAAATTAGGAAAATTTCAGGTGATTGTAACTTCAGAGTACAACCTCCTTAATGTCCTTTTATGCACTGAATATCTTGTTATAAATACAACACAAATTATAAACTGCAAAAAGAAACTAACCCAAAGATCAGTATTCTTGAAGTAGCTTCCGTAATACTTGACGACATAGGGAGAATCACATTGTTGCATGATGGAAATTTCTTTGATGATTTCCTGCAAGTCGGTGTCTACCGGCACTTGTTTTATAGCGAGTACTTGACCGCTTTCCTTGTGCAAGGCCTTGTAGACCGAGCCGTAAGATCTGAAAGTCAAAGGTGAATAAAAATGCTGACACTGAGAAATTAATAACATCTTTGATAAAATGTACAGAGAGCTTACCCTTCGCCCAGTTTGCATATTATATCAAAAACTTCCTCAGGCTGCCTCGTCAAGCTCTCCTCCGACAATTTTTTCAGCTCGCTGTAAACATACGTGGCTCTGCGTAAACATTTACTTTTGTGTTTGACAATTTGGAAAAATTGTGCTAGAAAACATATAATATTTGCAGAAATGATACACAAAAATTTGCTCCGTCGTCATTTCAAACGATTTTTACGAAAAATTGGATAAAACTCGAAATATAGTATACTGAATAAGTGTAACACTCGTTTGAGACGAATAAAGTCTTTGATGAGAATTTTGAACAAAGATATCGCGAGCGAACGAGTATTCATTACGCAGCGAAAAATGTTTGAGACGACATTCGATGCTGGGACCGTGATGATTATTTAGAAAGATTCATCGAAATAATAAAAGTAAAACAACAATAGAGTGTACCTTTTAGAAGACATCTTCGTTTCTGCGACCAGCTCGCGTTCCTTTATCAAAACGCATCCAGTTAACGTATACAAAATGAGAAAAAATGAGCACGTATTGTCACTAATCACAAAAAAATAGTCAATTCTTTCCGAGTATCGTGCGATAGCATTGTTTTTTTGCTATTTTCGCGTATAAAATAGAGCGAGCGCGACTAAAATATTGAAAACATCCGACCGTCGGTCATTGTAGACGGCCAAATTCGTTCGTTCCCCGTTCCGAGGAGTTTCAACGTCGCGCGGCGCGTTCCCAAACGCATCGGGCCAACATCGAAGTAAAATGAAAATCCACGCGAACGTAATGGCGCGTACTCAACGGTCCATGTTGCCACACGTTTCGCCTATGAATGGGAATCTCACGATTGACGACGCTCCTCGTACTACTCGCTTATGCTCTTTGCCCCTATTGCATTGTCAATCAGGGATAACCTTATCAGCTGACCCAAAATACTACGACCACCGAGCATCGTACCCCGGCTTCATTCCAGCTGATCGTCTCTAAACTTTTGTATACGAAATCGTGACGTAGTCCATTCTCTCCCACATTGTTACACAGACGCGTCATTTGTCTCGTACTTTTTTTTCTCTCTCTCGTACATATCTTGTTTTTATTTTTTATCCATACACTTTTAAAATTAGATAATTTATGTAAACAAAGGTATAGAAGTTACGGAAAACAGCAGGAAAATGTCATTGTGTATATGAAAAAATTATAGCGATATTCTAGCATAAAATCGTGTACAGTGAAGAAAATTATACACGATTTTACGAAATGATTGAAAATAGTCGATAAACATCGGAGTAATACGTTTTGATTTCGCTATTTCTGGAAAGTTGTTTAAAATTCATTACGGAGGAAACGTGGTGAATACTCCGTTTAACTTTTCAAAATCTTAACTCAATATTATTCGGCAATCTTCAACGAAAATAGATTTGTGAAAAGATCGCGTTGTTGGGTGCAGCTTATTTGAAATAATTATAAAAGATGGCCGTCGTTCGTTTTTATCAGTCTCGGCAGTTCGGCGATTTATTATCAGATGTGAAGATTGAGATACTGATTTGTCATCGTCGTTAAAAAAAAATAACACATTCGTATCGGACAGGTTCTAATTTGAAGTAAGATATGATTTTTTTTTTCTTTTTTCCTCGCTTCTAGGTAATCGCGAGTGCACGGAAAAATGAAGAAGCATACGATAAGAGGAGAGACTCCTTCGTGAATCCTCGATTCATGGATTTTTCGTGAGATCTCCCGCGGGTACGGCGTGTTTTTCTTTTTTTCTTTCTTCAAATTTTCCATTTCTTTCTCGAGGCGCGTGCTGCCGAGAATGACGTTAAAAAAAGAATCGGAGGAAGGAAAAAGAGAGTAAAAGAGACGTCAGGTATGTATTCAGAGGCAAGTTTCTACTTGAACACCAGAGCTAAATAAACCTCGAGAATGTGCCCCTACCCGAGCGTGTGCTTTCTTCTATCTCTTGCGCGTACACGCCGGTCGAGCGAGGCTCGTCGCGAGAAAGAGCGCAACAGGCGAGCACGCACACGAGTGCCGACTCGTCGACGGCGACCGGAGAGTGGCTCCGCCGAGGCGAGCGCGTCTGTGTTGGAGCAACGACTCACTGATCTCGCGCGTGCACGTACGCTCGCGCACACACCGTAGGCGCGCGCTGCCGCTCGCAGAGTTCTTTCCGCGCGCCCTCTCTTGTCTCGCATCGCGCGCTCTCTCTCGCTCGCTCCTTCGCCTGCCGAGCGCGCCACGGAATAGGCAGAGGGAGCGAAAAGACTCGGTCGTGGTGGTGGTGGATACTTGCCAAGCGGGCAAAGCACTAACCGCCAATGAAGGAAAGAGAAAGAAAGATATGGAAGGGAAAAAGAGAGGCTCGCGAGCGATCGCGCACCCGAAGCTCTGGCTAGTGCCTCGTAAGTTTCCGTCCTCTTGTCACCGTTCTCCTCGCTCGGGCGAGTGAAAAATCCTACCGCGGGCCGCCGCCCGCCCGCTCCCCCTCCTCCTTCTCCTCTTCCCTCATTTCTGTCACGTCGTTGCAGTCTTTCGCACACACGGGCTTCTCTTTCTATTCTCCTTTTTTTTTCTCTCAGGCTCCGAAAAAGAATAAAGAAAAAAAAAAAAGAAACAGTAAAAACACACGTTCACGTGACTTATTCCGCGTCCTCTTTCTTTCCGTTCCTCTTCGCCGCCCGTTTCGAGGATCCACCGTCGTCGTTGTACCAGTCGCGGGAAGAGACGCGCGCCGCGCACAGGCGTGTGCAACCGTGTTGTCGATAATTAGCGGGAGAACAACGCGAATGAGAAGTTTGTGCAGTTAGAACTGCGGCCTCTCTCGCCCACTCATCTCGGTACGGAACGACTCGGTCTCCCTCTTTCTTCCTCGGCCGCCAACGAAAGTTCTCCGAAGTGGTTTAACGTCCGGCCTTTGGCATCCGCCCGTATGCTCGAGCCAGCGGCGGCTACTCTAATATCACAATATATACACGCACGAGTCGACAAGAAGCGAGAGCAGTGTCGAGGAACGATCCTCGGTTAGTGAACCGCGCGGAGCAATCTCGAGCGGTATCGCCGCCGAGCGACGAAAGAGAGCGAGGAGAGAAGCGAATGTAAACCCCGGCGCGTTCGAGACTCCGTGCGAGAAGAACGAAAACGAACAAAAATCGACAGTGTGTCCAGCAAGCGAAGGATAGAGCTGTCGGACGAGGAAGAAGGATCGCGACGCGTCGAGGAGAGAAAGATCGAGAAGAGGGAGAAGCTCTCGGCTCCGTGACGAAAAGTTGCCGCCAAGCTTGGCAAGTCGCTCGGTGGTGCAAGACCCGGAAATCGGGGAGCCCCCGCGAAGCCTGGCAGAGCCAGCCCGTGTCCCGTTCCGCGCCGTTTCTTTTATTCGCACGTTACAACGGACTGGATTCACCGCGAGCGGCATTGACAAACGTCAAAGTTACGTCACGAGTACGCGGCGAGTTGCGTTTCCGGCAAAGAACGGCGAGCGTGCGCTCGCACCGCCTGTATACGTTCGCGATCACGAGTCTCGAGTCTCGCCCGTACCTGTTTTCCCGTTTCTCGGCAGAGCGCGCGAGATACACGGCGAACGCGCGCGCACGGACTCGCATCGGGAAAGATCGCGCGCGGGAGGCAGCGATTAATAAACGCTGCGCGTACGTCTGAGCCGCGCAAGGACGGCGGCGACATCGCGCGCAAAGTGCGACGAGCCGGAGGCTCTTCGAGGTCGAATCACGAGCGAAGGATAAAACGAGGCGAGATAAATAAATAAAAGATTTAAAAAAAAGAAACTAAAGTACAAACAAGAGAGAAAGAGAGAGAGAGATCGAACGACGATGGGCCGAGACTGAAATTTTCGGGCGCTCGAATCGCGCGAGTACGCGGCATTGTCCTGCCCGTTTTGTTTTCTTGTTTTCGTCTCGCGCGCTGGTAATCAGAGAAGGTGCGGCGGAGCGCGCGGGGGGCGAACGGGCGTCAGAGGGACCGTGGGCTCGTGGTGGGGGGGCCGCGAACGACGCAGCGCGCTCCCGTTGGCGGGGGAATCGAGGAAAAGTGGAATCCGCGGAGTGGGGGAGAGGGTTGAGAGCGAGCGGAGGTACACGGAGTCGCGGTCGAGCCGCGGACGAGTCGCGTACGTAGGGAGATCGCGCGCGCGTCTCTCGCGAGTGAGCGTCGAGAATAAAGGAGAGACCGCGGTTAGTTGGGTATACATACCGAGTGCGTACCCCGTGGAGAGTGCGCTCTGCGACGCGCCTCCGAGAATATTCAGTACGTCGCGACGGGAAAGGCCGCCGTCCCGCTCTCGTGCGCGATACCATCAAATAAATCGAGCGGACAGGATTCGTTAAACGGGAGAGCCCCGAGTAACAAGTGAATCGCGAGGTCGCGGACGGTTCACCGAGGAGTTGATGGTTTTTGAGGCCCCCTCCTGCCCGTCTCGCGCGAGGCCGCCGTCGCGAGCTCGCCAGTACAGAGCGAGCGAGTCGAGAGAGCCGCTATTCTGGGATGCGCGAAACAGGAGTGGTCGCTGAGTGAGAAAGAGAGAGAGAGAGCGAGAGAGGAGAAGCGACGTCGAGAAACGCGCTCGCGGTAGCTGGAAAAAAAGAAAAGAAAGAAAGAGAGAGAGAGAAGCGAAGAGGTTCGTTTGGAAAAATGGCGCTGAATCAGGAGGTCGAGCAGCAGTTGTCAAAGAGCAACATTGTCGAGGATCGGGATTCGGAGATGGTGCTCCAGGCGCTGTTCGACAGCGTTCTCAAGCCGGACGCGAAGAGGCCCCTCCAGGTGCCCCTGAGGATGAGAAATCTGCCGGACTCGTTCTTCAATCCGCCGTCGACGGGGAGCAAGAGCCCGTCGATATCGCACTCGCGGGAGAACTCGGCCGACTCGGCGTTCGGGACGGTCGGTAGCGGCGGTAGCGCGACCGGCGGCGGCAGTTCCGGGGGATCGGCCGGGACAACGAGCGGCGCTGCGAGCACAGGTGGCACCGGCGTCAACGCTGCCTCCCCCGGGCCCGCTTCTTCCACCGGACTTACCGTCGCCCATCCACGGGCCCACAGCAGTCCCGCCTCCCTCCAGCAGACCTATGCCTCCGCGCAGCAGGCCAATCAGCACGCCCCCCAACCCCATGCCAGACACCATCAGCACCAGAAACAGAGGAGTTACGACGTTATCACCACCGTCGACGATCTTGGACCGCTTCCCCACGGCTGGGAACAGGCACGCACCTCCGAGGGTCAAATTTATTTTCTCAAGTTAGTCTCTCTCTCTCCAATCTTTTTGTTTTTTTTCTACATCCACGATAACAATCCGACGTTAAGCTGGTTCGTCTTTAAAATAAGCGTCGATTGATATTGTTTAAATTTTGCATAAACTTTAACGTCGTATGCATATGTGTACCAAATTGTACAAGGTTTCTCCGTACAGAAGCTGAGATGTTTAATGACAGCTAAGGATTTTCTCACTTTACCTTTTTTTTTAATATTCAAACAAAAAAATCTATTTCAAATTCATATCTGAACGATTATCTGATATTTTAGCGATCCGAAATTCATTTTATCAGTTAATTTTAAACAATATTTCTAGTAAATAAATACTTGAACGTTTAAATAATGTAGAATGTTTCAATAGTTGGATAGAAAATCGAGCCTGAAAGGTTGAGTGAGTTTGTTCCAATAAATTAACGTTATGAAAAATACACTTCTTCGTACAGGAAAAATAATCCATACGATTTTATTGAGAAAAATATAATTTAAATACATAAAAATATGGCGAAAATATTATTGGGACGTTTACCTTATCACATTTTTCTGTACACTCTCCACAAAAGCGCGTGCTTGAACTACAATTTTTGACAATAAATATCTCAAATTTTAGACAGTGAAGTCAGCTAAAATTTTGCAAAGAGTTTTATACAACATGGAAAAAAGTTTGTTTAATTTTTTTAGAAAAATTTGTCGTGAAGAATTTGTTAATTATACACCAAGTGTATTTATTATGTTTGACCGTGAATATTCTTGAATTCGGAGTATGTTGTTTTCAAATAAATTTGCAACAACTTTTCTTAATAAACTTAATCTCGCAAATCACTGTTTACGCCAGAAAAACGCCATCAAAACAGGAGCAACTTTTGGTTTTGACTGTCACAGACCAACCACCTTATAAGGTAGTTCTATCAGTGCAGTCAAATCAAAAGTTTTTATCTCAATTTATCTCGATATCATGTGGTTTTTGAACTTAAGTCAATTAAGAAAAGTTATTGCAAATTGTTTCAAGAACATACTCTAAATTCACTTGCTACATATGCATGAAAATTAGAAAAATCATCATCTTAGGATTTAAAAAAAAACCAAAGCAAGCTTCTTTGACGTATAATTAAAGAGCTGTACAAAATTTCGACAAGTTCCACTAGCCAGAAGTCAAGATATCAAGAGTTGAAGATCGCAATATTTAACACGTGCTCTTATATGGGAGAATGTAGAAAATAGTGATTTTTGACAATAAATATCTCGAGTTCTACGCAGTGAAACCTCTCTACATGTACAAAAAATGTTTTTGCACATTTTTAATAAAATCCTAAGAAAATATTAAAAAATGCTACGATTTTCAACAATGAATATCTCGATTAATAAAGCCTAGTAATTATACTAAATATTAGTAAAGCTTCATAAAATTTGGCATACATTTCAACATGACATCAAAGAAGATCTGTGCAAATTTTTTTTTTTATATAAAATTTTTAATAGAATATAATATATTTTTTTTTCTCGAGTATTTGTATATTTGCAATAAAACTGCAGTTTATTTTTATTTTAAATATAATGTTGATTTTTTAAACGAGTATTTCCGCGCAACGCGAGGGGTCGCAGGAAGAAGAGCGTAGGGCTTCCCCTCTCGCGCATGGCCGAGTTTTCTCCGCGTCTGTTTCGCTCGATGGCCCTGTCGCTGCACGGTAATTTGCTCACGAGGCTAGGCGAAAGCGTCTTCGAGCGGCGTCCACCTGTGGCGCCCTGCCCTGTATTCCCACGTGTCACCTGTCGTGGGAAACTCGCACGGGTTGACCGAGTATTATGCCGTTGAACCGCTCTCCGGCATCGCCACCCACCTGCCTGCCTTCTCCTCCTCCGCGTGACCCCGAGCGTCAGAAATCCCGACACACACGTTACCCGAGAACTATGGGAGAGACTCGTTCTCCCTCTTTGCGCTTACTCATCTTTCGCTTCCTTCGTCCTCGCTAAAAATTCACCCTCGCACCTTTCCGACCCCTTCGGCGAATGCAGCTTTTTTTTTTCTCTTCAATCTCGTGTATTCGTTACACGATTCGTCCAACAACTTTTCTCATCGTCGAGAATAATCTTTTTTTTTCGTTGAAATTTAGGATTAAGAATGTCTGTCGAAAATTTCAACCTCAATTCTTGTTTATTCATCTTTTTTCTGGTTCCTTATTCTATTTTATTTTCTATGGTCCAAGATGTGCTGAAATAGATTTAAGGTAGAACGTCCGTGACGGTCTTTTCAAAAGTTTTGCTGTACGCGTTGAATAAATGGAAAGCCATCAATTAAGTTTCTTGAGACAAAATTTCGTCAAAAACTGGGCAGATCTTCTCTAGCGTCGTGTTTTATTTTTAATATGAACTCTTGTATGAAAGATTTTTTTAAAATATGAGGTTAAACGGTTTCTTTATTTTTAAAAAGCAACTGTATATTTTATAATAGTGATTCTTTGCAAAAAATGTATTTTATTAATTCAAAAACTATATGATAGAAAAACAGCTAAGAACTCCGAGTTCAAAAAACTGATCCAAAAATCAGTTATTTGGGTTATCCGATATAAACTTTTGGATTACGTGTCGAATAATCAGCATTTTCGTTGTATATATCTATGAGAAATCTACGATCAAATAGTCTCTTAAAATCGAAAAAAAAAAATTCCATAATTTTGTGAATTTTTGCAAGGGGTCACACTGGATCTCGTAGACCCATGAAAATTTCAATTTGCGACATATTTCTTTTCTCTTGACGACATCAAAACTTTATTAGGGGAGAGGGGGGGATGTTAAAAGATTTTTAAAAAACAAAGCAAATGGCGTAGGAATTGCGTTAATATATCATTCATTTTAAAAGTTATCACGTTTTGAAGATTTTTGAAAAAATGAAAAAGGGTTTAAAAAATTTGCAAAATTTTTTGAATTTTTAAAAAATATTTTAAAAGCCTAGTTTGATCGGAAATTTCCTGTAGATAGCGAAAATGCTACTTATTTGCGATGCAGTTAAAAAATTCATATTGAAAAATTCATAAAACTGATCCAAAAATGAATTTTTTGAACAGCACGAACAAGTGCGTGCCTGATGGTGGGGATAGCCGAATTCCATGAAAAACTCTTCCCCTTGGGAGCTTTGAAGGTCTTATTGAGAACGCCCACTGTATAATAACATAGAAATATAATTTATTTAAGAGTTTATTAAAAATTTCAATGAATATTATTCGATGTCATATGTGCGTTGAATTCTGAAAGAATTTATTATTACGCATCAAGGCATTACGACAGGCTTCAAGGTTCGAAAGATAATTTGAAACGGATGAATGAGAAAATAACTGAATTTTCGCTCGCACGATTTTAATCGTCGTTTATATTCGAATAATTC
Source organism: Cremastinae sp. A BG-2022a (assembly GCA_030522545.1). Lineage (NCBI taxonomy): Eukaryota > Metazoa > Arthropoda > Insecta > Hymenoptera > Ichneumonidae > Cremastinae sp. A BG-2022a. Next base: position 3,524 of record JAPYYW010000149.1, on the reverse strand, counting down.
TCCCCCACAAAATAATATTTAATAATGAATTCCACAATTGAAGTAAATTACGAAGAAAAAAAAGAACAGACTTTCATCATTTTTGGAACTTCGTTGAAAAGTCTTTGAGAAAATAGTATGTTTGGTGCAAGATTTGCCTACGAGAAAATCTACGGAGTCGGTTCTTGACAAGGTCTCGTTCACCTTGTATACCTGAGGTGGCGAGACTCGCAGCCGAGAACAACAACGAAGGAGAAGAAGAAAAGGCGAAGAGGAACAAGAAAAGACTCTCTGGCCCTCTCTCTTTCTTGTTTTCTCTCAATTTCTTTTTCGAGGTTGCTTCCCCTCGGCTTCTCCACGGAGCTTAGAGTCCGATGATTCACCGTTCCCAGGAGATCCTCCACGATTATTTCACCGTTCAGGCCCGATGCTGGCCTCGCTCCCACTCATCTCGCTCGTCCCTCTCTTCCCCCATCCCCCCATTCCGTCCATTTTTTTTCGTAGGTATTCCTCCCGTGGGTTCTCCGGGCTTCCAGGTCGTTTCTGGCCGATCCCTTTGAGGTTCCTCGAAAAACGAGAATGGGCTCGAAAACGGGCGGAGATCTCGCTGGACCGGCGGGTCTTCAATAGAGTGAGAGAGACGCCTCGCTTCTGATCTCACGGGCCTCGATTCGATCTTTTTCGTGTGTAAACCTCATCCCCGTGTCGCTCCCAGCCGCGTAATCTCCTCCAAACCTACCACCGCAGTCGCGGAAGCTTTACAAATTCATCGTACATTTTTTTTTTTCATTCAATACTACAATTTTCCGTTTGGCCCATTCACTTCCTACAATGGTATTTAAAATTGAGACTCGAGTATCGGAATAAGTATCAATAACAAGGCTGGTTCTTCGTCACTGAATGAAACTTGCCCTCAAATCCGTCCAAGAATGAAACAAGTGTTTTGGTGTCCACGCACGAATCAAACGAAGCTGTAACGTCATTTTTGCACACACCGGAGAAATTGTATACGATTCCTCGAGGTGTCGAAATTTTAGCCAAGAATCTTGGTTAAGATTGTCCGATGATTTTCGAGTAGTAAACGTCCGAAGGACATGTTCCAATAATTGGACAATTTTTGCTATGTTATTTTTAATATTTGAATTATTTTTTTCTATATAAAATCCTATGGATTATATTTCATAGACAGAGAGGTTTATTTTTCACAACATTATTTTATTGGAACAAAGGGTTGATTTTCTGTCTAACTTTTGGGACATCCTACGTGTTCAAACATTCAAATATTTATTTACTAGAAATATTGTCTAAAATTACCACATAAAATGAGTTTTAGATAACTAAAATATCAGACAACAGTTTAAATGTGAATTTGAAGCAGATTTTGTGATAAAATTTGGTGTATGTCAAGATTAATATGTTACTTGTCTTGTGTCCAAATTTTAATATCACGAGCAACAGCGCGGCCGCTTTTTATTGACATATTTTTGAATTGATTTTTTGCTGTTCTTCTAGGTGCACAATTTATACAACTTTGCATAGTGCGCTCCATTCCGATTAATTCATTAGAGGTTTCATCTCTTTTTTAATATAGAAGATACATCCGCACCGACATTTTTTTAAAAAGTATTTTGAAACACTAAACTATTCACTTTTCGTATGATTGAAAATCACTGGAACTGCGACACTCGATTGAACTTGTCGAATTATTTCTACGAAATGTTTTTCGCTAACGAACTACTTGGCGAGACCCGACACGTCTTACCCGGACACTTTCTACCGGCCTACTGAATCAAAATTTAGTCGAAAATCCAAGCAATTAAGACCTGGTTCGGTTTTTTATTCGACCTCGACCGATCACCATGGAAACAATTAATGACCGAGGGATTAACGAAAATTTGAAAATTTTTTTTCCTCGTTACACTTGAAGAATTTTCTCTCTTTAAGTAATTACTTCTAATTAAATATTAACTGTATTGCTTACGATCCTCGAACTATTCAGGTATATCTGTCCAGGTATATTTGATATAAATAATAGAAAATTGTGTTGTAAGTTTATTTCACACGAGCTGAGAAAATTTAGCATGTTCGAGGACCTCCAGCCTGATTTTTCGAGAATCGAAAATAGGAAAATCTCAAAATTTCAAGTGGCGTTATCTTTTCGTGTCTTCGACGATATCGAATTCATAATAGGTAATTCCTGAAAATTTTTTCAAGACGAAATTAATGATTCAAACATCAAGGTCGTTATTTTCATCAAAGCAGCGCGCGTTAAATTTTTTTTAATGAGTAGAGATTAGCCAAAAGTTAATACGGTCCGCATAGTACGCTCTATTCCGAAGAATCGATTAGAGGCCTCATGTCTTTTTTAATATAGGATTCGCTTTCTGGAAATTGAGACATTAATTCTTAAAAAATAAACATTTTCGTTATCTCTCACCAAATAACATTAATGTAAGAGTCACGTGAAAATCGTTTGAGACAGAATTTCTTAAAAACTTACGCAAATCTTCTTTGAGGTCATGTTGAAATGTATGCCAAATTTGATGAAGCTTTACCAATCTTTAGTAATTACTAAGCTTTATTAATCGAGATACTAATTGTTGAAAATTGTCGCATTTTTTGATCTCTCATAAGAGTCTATGTTAAAAGTGGCAATTTTTAAAAATAAATATCTCGAAAGCCACCAAGCCTTTTTAAATTTTGCACACACGTTATAATATGATGTCAAAAAAGATCAGTATAAATTTTGAAAAAAATTTTATCTCAAAATATTTCAAGCGATGATTTTATATTTAATTAACACGTACAACTGAACTTTTGAATAGACTGTCACGCGACTCCTACCTTAATCCAAATTTTGAATGGATTTGAAAAAATTTCATTTAATTTTGTCTTTACATGCTTAACCTAAAAGTCTGAACACGCCCATCATCGGACCACCTTGTATAATCAAATTTTGAAATAATTTTGCAGTACGCTTGTTACTATTTTTTTTTCTTTGTATTCTTTGGTCTGGGCAGAGTATTCCGTGGCACTGAATAACTTGAATGTAATTTATGGTTGATTCGCTTTTTTTTTTTCTCTGACAATGCAACACGTTTTGGTTTCATATCGGAAGGAATTGTTGCATTCCGGTGTTGGTAAGAGTTTTCACGATGCGCTGTTTGCCGGATAGTCACGGTGAAGCCGATTGCGAGAGTCTGCCTCGATAATGCTCAAAGTATGTCCGAGGTCGTATGTAATCCGCCGCCTCGTGTGTGCGGGAGACAAGGTGGAGGCGACAACGACGAGACACGAAAGTCGAGAACGTTCCTTATACCACTCCCCTCCGCTACTTTTCCTCCCCACACGTTCTCTTACTTATTCTCGTTTTTTAATCTCACCTGTCGATACGCGGTTATAAAAACACGAGGCTCCAATCAAAGTTTTTTTCGAAAATGGAGAATATTTCGTCAACATACGCGAATTTTAGTTGATAGCTATATATCTTAGTCGAAAGTCAAATTAGTTCATTTGGTTACTAATGGTTTAGACCCCGCTCGAAA